>CAUOFW020010390.1:1054681-1104336 GCA_963454935.2 Ilex paraguariensis | reverse complement strand
GGGGGGGGGGGGGGGGGGGGGGGTCAAAAAATATGAAATGCCAGAACATGTCGGTTTAATAAATAAATCAAATGAAGAAGAAGAAGAAGAACCTAAAGATCAGGATAACACTGTCTCCTTACAACCCTTCGATTTAAACAAAATAAAATGAAATAAAAACCAGAGAGAAGGCAAGAAAGATGAAACTCTAGATGATGTATCCCACAACCATGGTCACGATTTCCGATTGGTGTCTTCCAACGGCTCCCAACATCTGTTGATGACCACTATATCTACCTATGCGTGACCCCAAAACCCTTAATTATTGCTCTTTGCAGTTTTTCGTGAATTTATTCCAACAGCTGCCACACTTGAGATCCTGATCGTCTTCCTCCCAGTCTTCTTGCCAGGTGGGGGAAGGAAGGCAGGTGGTACGTGCAACTAGTTTTGAGATTAATTTTTTTGTGGTTGTTGGTCTTGTAATAATCTTGGCGGAGATGAGTTTTGAATCTTCTAGTGATTGACTTGATGATGTAGCTTATTATGATTCCAGAGCTTTGCTTATCCAAACTTTCACTAAAATATATTAACCTTATGCTATTTGATCACACATATATAGCATCAACGTGTCTCTATAGGGTCCATGTCCTACTCTTTTGAGAAATGTGTCACCAAGACCGTGTTGTGCCATATTTGTGTCTCGTAACTGGATTCATGCATCTAAGGATGTTAGTACCACATAACCCCCAACAAATCAAGCTTCTTGGGGAGTCAATCAATAAGAAGTTACACAAATGTGATTATTATCCTTACCACAAGACCTTGGTAGCACCTTGAACAAGAGCTGAAGAGTAACGGAGGAGGATATCAGAATTATCAAGTTGAACTTCAAACAACTGCAACATCAACCAGAGCAGATAACTATATACTATTCACATTACAAGAATGCCATAAGTAGTTCAGCTGCAAGCCTAATTGATGTTCAGAAAACTTCATTAAAGCAACCAAAAAAAACCTTGATTAATATTTAAAATTCCACAATAATGTCTCCTCTAATCCTAAGCTTGTCGAGTTTCAAAATTATTATACAAAAGTTCAAGACATCCAACAAAAAAGGGGAAAACATGCTGATATCACTTAAAATAATTTGCACATATGGCTAATTACTACTAAGCCAGTCAAACTTAATAAGAATCCATGTCAAGCACAAAAACAGTTGACATCCAAACAGAGACAAATTCTTTTGCACATGCATACAAGAAGACAACAAGCAGAAGTGCCGCAGAACCAAATTTGACATAATCTAACAAAGCAAGGCAGCATCTCTTTTTTAATCCTGGACCTTGTTGGCATAGCTGAAATATTTGTATCTCGTAAAAATTCCAAGCCTGGAACCCCCAATTAAAAAGGAAAGACAATTTGTCATGTAAATCCCATGATACCCTTGCACACCAACCTTTTGGGTAGCCATATCAACCTGTTTTTATATGTAATGGCAATAATGGCCCAAATTGCATAATTGAGAACCTGGAAAAAACACTTTCAGGTTCTTTTAAGGCTTCTTACAGATGAACTCTTAAATATATTCAAATGTGTGTATGCTTCTGATCATAGTAATCAATTTTACTGGTATAAACCATGCATAATTAAGAACTTTTTTTGCTCTGCCTTCCTACTAGTTATTTCTTTTATCTTCCCTCCTTTTCTCTGTCTAAGAATACCTAGTAGAATTACCCAGTTGGCCAACATTTGCTGCTTGAGAAGAACCTCCATATAGATCACAAGTACATGTAAAGTAAAGGTCTGGATGGTTTGTAATACACATGCAATCGGTAAGAAAGTTGACTTCAATTTGACCCTCAAACTTGCCTTCATTTGATCATCGAATAAAACATATAAAAAGTGCTTACACAGTTTAGTGCTCATTAATGGGGAGCTGGGAGGATGGGCAGGGTACAGACCTAAGATTTGAAGTAATATCTGTTTTTTATTCAATATTTAGTTAGAAATAGAATAAAACATAAAATGCCTATAAAAAGTGGACATATACAACAGGCTTCCATCTTCAAAAAGAAGTTAACTATTGCATGCAACATTACACAACTAAAAGAAAATTTTCATTCACAAATATATTAACGGAAACTTCCACACTATATAAGCTCACATACCCATTTGTGGAACAGAAGGGAAAAAATATTAGATGCAAACGACTGGCTCCAGAGTTGAACAATCAAATCTAGGATATGTTTCCCTTTTTCAGGCGCCCCAACAAAATAATCTGCTAGCACGTCGTAAAAGCATAATGGACCCCCAGTCTCTACCTCCGCCAAAGAGATTACATCTTCTCTGCCTAGGATTATATCTGTTTTAATCACAATGCAGAAAACGAGAATATTACAGCGAAGACTATTTGATAGAACTGTAGAACCCTTTACCAGAGAGCAAAAAAGAAATCTGAATTGCTTGTACATGACAGTGTTTGACAGATTATTATAAATCAAGAAGCAATACACGTTTACAGTAACTCAAACTAAATTACTCAAAAGCAAAAAAATCACACTGTGCAGCAAAGACTTACATTTGCAAAAACTTTTTTTCAACATTTCATTATATAAAAGATCTAAAACAGAGTAGACAGTAGGATGTTAGTTTAGATCAATTTAATGGTCATATTTATTAAGAACAACCCAACAGTAAGGCCTCTCCTGACACTGCAATACAAATCAAAATCTTTTTATGGTCCTAACTATGACAGCTCTTACTACCAAAACTGGGGATGCAGAAATTCCCCAGACTTCAGGCTTACACAAATAAACAATTAAGAGATATAAATCATTTGATCTGGATTAAAATCATTTATGTAATCACACAATAAACAATTAAGAGATATAAATCATTTGATCTGGATAAAAGTCATTTATAGTAATCTAAGCTTGTCCAGTGTGAACCAGATGTTAATAACATCTCGATTAATTATGAATAGTCATAAACTCTACAAAATAATGCATACCATGATACTTGTAAGGATTAAAAATTGAGAGTCCACAAAGTATGCAAAAGACATTTTAAAAAAAATTATAGCATGAACAATAGAGTCAAAGGACTCCGATACTTAAGAGCTTCTATTTCAGATATAGAAACTATTAAAAAAGATGGGAAAAGTTATGGATTTTTGAGAAAGTTTAAATTGAAACAATCAACAATTTATCTAGAAGCATAACTTCGTCTGTGTTGAGTTGTAGTGCCTATCTTTAACACAGTCAGTCCTATTCCTAGATAAAGGAGGAGGATTAGGTTAGGTACTTAACAGGCTGACACCTAGCCTAAAACTTTGTCAAATCCAATTTGAACATAAATCCAAAAAACATACGGAGAAACATGATTCATATAGCTAACCCCAAATAGTTGGGATTAAAGCTTTGTTAAGTTGAGTTGAGTTGTAATCTAGAAGCATTTTATAAGAAAATCCTAAACAAAGCATTATCTAGGGTGGGAATGAGACACAAAAGGGACATAGTGTGACCTTTAGTAAATCTCACTAAGGACCCTAACTTTGTGCTTTGATTCATAACATCGTATATGAAAATACGCCAATAAATAGGCATTTTACTTTGTTGACTTAAGTTTTTCTTCAAAATTTGATTAGATGAAATTTGTCCAAAAGAAAGGAACCCTAGCATGTTACAAGGGAAACAACATCAACCATAAAGGACATTTTGCATTAAATGAAATTGACCCCAAAGCAAATATTAAAAATGCCTAACTACTTGTCTCCAACATTCATCTTTTTATGGCAAATGCCTTTCAAGAGGAAATGGAACTAGTATAGCTTTTGTAGGGAATTTCAGACAAGAAAGAATCATCTAAATGCAGGAAGTTATGGTGGCTTCATATTGCAATTTGAAACCATTACTATCACATCATGATTCTCTTCACATAGACTTGCTGTCAAAGCTGTTTATACAAGCATGCCCAAGAACAACTTCCTACAATATCAGCATCATGTCTTTAGGTTCAATAGATTATAGATGCCACCAAAATCCGCTACATATTTATTGCCAACATTATCCGCATCTTGATGTTCACAAGTGACCATCTATATGTGTACATGCACCCATAAATAGGAACCATACATAGCAGGTTGTGAGAAGAAAATTGTGTCAGGTAAAAAGCACATTCTTGGAGAAGAAATTCAGCAATAAAGATAAAGAGACTACGATAAGGTTTTCTCTTTTGGAAAGAAATTAAGAAGAAGGTTTTTGACAAGCCGCTTCTCAATGTTATTGAAAATTACCATTGTTTGTGAGATGGCCACAATATCTTCCTATTCAAATGCTTTGTGGAAAATAAAGGAGCTATTCATATCCCATACGACATCACTAATCATTATACTTCTACTACCTCATACAGGCAATACATGAAATATAGAAGATCGAATTCTGGAAATTACACGAAGCTAATAAGCACAAGCAAACACAGCTGCATCGACTTACCCCTTGCTCGGTCATCAACTTCCAAAGCTATGTCCGCAAATAGCTCTTCCAACAAGTTGCGTCTCTGTGATGGCGAAACTAGTGCCTAAAAACAAATATAAAACAAAATCACATGAAAACAACTATAAAACTAAAAAATTCTACCTAGTTTCATTTGTCTCGGTAAGTAAATTTCTACCTAGTTTCCTATGTTTGTGTGTGAGGTATCAAAAGAATAGGAAAATGAAGAATACAAACCCGCTGAAGCTTTTTCTCGATTTCTTGTGTGAGAGCGGTGAGATAATCAGAGGTTCTAGGCGGTAAAGCTTGCTGCATTCTGATCCTACTCTTCGATGACAGAGCATTTGAAAACAGAGATCACAACACAAAACCCTATCCTCGAGCTCTGTAATCTAAATTGTCTTTATGAAATTTGGAAAGAAGGAAGACAAGGTTTTCAATCACTTGTCTTCAATCAGGTTTTCTTTTTTCTTATTTTTTTTGGGGCCTTTTGCTTCCAGTATGAAAATTTACAGGTTAACATTTTTAAAGAATAAATTCAACTTGTCTCGTGAAATGTTCTTATTATTTATTTATCTTAATAATAATAATAATAATATGTGATTAAACCTAAATTTAGCATGATTAATCGATTTAATTAGTACTTATGATAACATAATTACAATAACAACAACACAATCACAATAACATAATTACAATAACAACAATGTCCATATGGGTAGAGCATAAAAGGCGGTGGTTGAGAATAAATGTATTATGAAAGATGACAAAGTTGAAGTATACAATAGTGGTGAACGAGAATAAATGTATTATGAAAGATGACAAAGTTGAAGTATACAATAGTGGTGGACTGCACAGCAACACGATCATAGTTGCTCTAAGGGGTGATTGCTAGGAAAGGAGGTGCTCTAAAGGATGACAATGATGGAACATAGAGTGGTGGTGCACTACACAGCAACACGAGAATAGTGATACTAAATTCGATCGCAATAACATCTATAGTCACTGTCAAAATACAACGGGACTAAATAATAATATGAACTAGATAATCGCATGATCACAGTAATAATCACAGTAACATTACAATTACTAATATAACAATTTATAAGTTTAAACAAAAAAAAATACATAATTTTTTCATCGAACAAATCCAAGATCAATATATATCAAAACAACCAAGTAGAAATAGAAATCTAAAAAATCTTCACCCAAAAAATAATAAAATCCTTAATTTATACATTTCATCCAACGTCATTTGAACATAACATATAAGCTGAAAAATATCACCAAAACAAAAAATAAATTAAAACAGAGAATTTAAAAAAAATAAAAAATAACAGTGACCGAATTCTTGAAGCCCTCTTCTTCCTCGTCTGGAAGTCCAGACCACATGTCGCAGAGTGAATAGGTTATCTTAAAAAAATTACTCTTTATGTTCCTTATGCATCGAAATTCTACCCGAAACTACACCTAATCCACCATAGCTTGGCATGGAAGCATGACAAGGGTGGAGAGACTGACCCATTCTTCAATCTCTCTGTTGCCCATAAAAACCATTATCATCGCTTTTTTCATTATCGACTTCTCGTTGTAGAACCCTCAATCCTCTCCAATATCTTTCATGGGCCTTGCTTGCAGTCTGTTTGCTAGAAACAGAAAATGAAAACCATCGGGTGAGGTGCAAAGGTTGCGGCAGCGATACTTCTGTCAGTTTCAATTATTCTCCAAAACAAGGGAACTATTCCAACATTAAGTACGCTTGAAATGCAGATGACAAGAAGAATACAAAAACAAAAAATCGATATATGAGTACGTTCTTATGCATCCACACACACAACTTTTGGCGAAGGAACCCGAGACCTTATTTGATTCAAAATGGTAGTTATATCATTAAAAAAAATTTACAATTAGTTTAGACTAAATGGTAGAATGTTGGATTATGTTTGACTGAGGCGAAGGACATGGATTAGAGCATCTCCAACCTTGACTTAAATGTGGACTCAAATTTAAATTTGAGTCAAAATAGCTTAAAAAACTTTTCCAACCATGGACTCAATTCCATATCAAATCAAGGTAAAACTTATTCTTGACCCAAATTGAAATAGACTCAAATTCTATATCAAATTTCTAATAATAACTTTTTAATCTATTCTAGACTAAAAGACTTCTTTGACTATTTGTTCTCTGTCTCTTTTTGCTCTTTTTTACGACACTACTTTCATCGCCGAAGCTTTCACAAATCATTTGAAGGCTTGTAGGTAAGTTTTTTGCTCATCTTCTATCTTCTTAAATTCTTGTATTTTTCAAAATCCTAATTTCACTCATCTTTTCATACTGTATAAACCTTAAACTTACCTATCAAATTTTCTTTGATTTTTTTGAGTTAAACACTATCGGTAGTATAATTTTAAACTATCGATTCTTTCTGAAATTTTAAGCCTTCGGTATCCACATATTTAAAAAATTTGTCATTTTATTTCTTCAATCTTCATTTTTTGTTAAAAAAAAGTATTTTTTTTTATTTTTCAGACCATGCCCATGTTAACTATTTTTTTTTTTTTTATAAAAAAATAATAAGGGATTAGAATAATCTTAAAATCATGGGATGATTTCTTTATTTTCATATAGTGTTATATACATATTCATTTTTTTTTAATTATCCATTTGTGAAGAGGTGAAAATTTCATTTATTTTATCAAATATTATGATTTGAATGACAAAAAAATAAAATTTTAGATAATAAGAAATTTTTTTTAAAAATTTGAATAGATATTTGAGTTTATCCATTGAATTACTTTATACTAAATCAAACTTTTTACTCAAATTTAGAATCAAATTTGAGTTATGATTGGAGATGCTGTTAGACAAAATTTTTTTACACGAGTACAGGGTGGTCCCGCCCTAACCAGTCCCAGTCCCATAGCGTCACAGACCTTAATAAAGGCCAAAAGGGTCTTGTAGTAACATTGAAACTAAAACTAAAGAGGAGAGATGCCAAAGAAAAATACATAGGTCTCACCAGAGGTTAATGGATTGTACATCAGCATAACTGTTTTTTAAGGGCTAAAAATACAGAGACACTGTGGAAAGAGTATTGCTACACAAGTCTGATTTTCTGACTCCGACTCCAAATCGGGTTGCCTCAAATAAAACCTAAATAATTACAACCTAAATGCATATAATTTCTTGAATGAATGAATCCCATTAACTTTTTTAGTGAGAATCACTCATCCAAGCGATGATATACTTTAAAGGTACATTTTTTTAGATTTTATTTGGGTTTGTAACATTTTCCCCGGAGAGTAACCAGGTGGAGTAAAAGATCAGTTCACCAGCCCATCAAAGTTCTTTGAACCTTGTCTACAATCTGATTTCTTACTGCCATATTTGACAACTGATATTTGCTGTTCTCATCTAGCAGAAATCTGTAGACCTCCCATTCACGAGCTGCTGCCAAATGTCTTCCAATTTCAGCCTATAAACCAAAACATTGATGATTAAAGGTTAATATCCAGGTTTTATGCCTTCGCAAGCTTTTCAACTTTTCTAATAAATTCGCAATTTGTATGACATGATGCATGAAACCAAATCTCCTTCAGTGGTCTCATGATATGGACATAAAGTCACAATGTGTTAATTGATCTTTCGAATCACTTCTTCATGATGTAATGTATTCTTACCGAGAAGATGCATATTCCAAGACACTTTAATGCAAGTGTGACATCAAAGAAAACCCTTGGCCTTCCCTTTCCAGATAGCTCCACAGGGTTAGCAACCAGAAGTTCAGTATCTGGCCCACGGTTTGTGATAATAACACGTAATGGGTGAAGCATTTCTACCTTCAAGCGAGAACAAAATGCATCTTGTTTCTCAGGATCCACAATCTTTTTACCATCCTTTTGCTGGACGAATAGGTCTAATTCACGATAACCCTTGTTAACTGGTGAGAATCTTCCATAAGCTATCTAATAAAAAGAACAAAAAACATTTATCAGCAAACATAATGGTTGATGCATCTGCCACAACTGGAAGTTGTACACTAAAAAAATTTGGAGGAAATTGATCCACCGTCAAATTTTAGTGAACAGGAAAATAACTAATTTAGAATATCCAACTGTCTCCAAAGTTTGGCAGAAACATCTGATCAAGGATGTAGTAAAACAGTAACAAACGGAAAAAAGAAAACTCTGATCATGTACAATAAAAGTGGTCAGACAAAAAATAAAAGGTCAACCCACCGAGCCACTAATACATGGAGTATTATTTGCAGTATGCTTATGACACCAAAAATAACCAAATCCCAGTAGCTACCCTAAATAGGCTGAGGTTGATCAGCTGGCTATAAAACTGGGGAAGAAGTGAGTACACTCCAGAAATGATCTAGAAAATCGACGCCAGCAGGGAAATGATCAACTCTGTGTCCGGCTCAAATTTCAACGAGTAGATACTGCTTCATTCAAAAGTGAATTGTGGATTGTAATTTGGTTTTCTACTAGAAGCATTGCCAAAACAGACTAGCAACTTCTCAAATGCCTCTTAACTGTGGTCTAGATTTGCAAATCCTTAGTACTTGCCACCAATGTACGCCACTAGAAAAGTAAGGAAGCCAGCTAACTTGTAGTATTCCTTCAGCAATGGGACTTGGGGTGAACAAGGGGGAAGCAATACCTTTTTAAGAAAACTTTAGCACTTGGGGCAAAGAAACACTGATTATGTAAGTTTGGACAAGATATAAAAATTGGCTGGAGCGAAATTACTGAAATAAGTAAAACTGGATTGCAGATTAGGGTAACCCTAAGCCAATGAATGGACTACCTTCATACCTCCAATTAAAAGCAGCTGTTCAAACCTTACAACATTCACAGAAGATAAAAATCAGTACCTGCATATTGCAGTCTTTCAATGTTCGCAGAATGTCGTAGAGAAAACCCTTGTGATCAACACAGTAAATCTGAAGCAATGTATGAGCTGGACTCAGAGAATTGTCTATCATTACACTGGCCCTCTTTAGTTTCGTCACATCTGGGCTAAAAGCCTGTGAACGAGTTTCCTTATCTGACAGTTCATTTCTAAACAATTCGTCAGTAATGACTGCAGAAAGAGAAGAGATACCCTGAAGACTGTCATACTCAGGACCAGCCAACTGAAGTGTACAACTAGCACATGATTCGCCTAAAACAGCATGCAATTGCTCACTTGTCTCATCTTGTCTCTCTTTTGTGTGCAAGAGCTCCCTGAAATACATTGCAGTGGACGGTGTATATGGATAATCAGCTCCATCCCAATTAACTGATATAATTAACACAGAAATCATGAGTTTCTTTACTTAATATGATGCTAAACAACCTCCAACCGGGTCCTTATACATTGACCCAACTCCTCCTTCAACATTTTACACCAAGTAAAGACTGGCATAAGGAATAATAATGCTGAAAATTACTATAGTGGACTTCAGGCCCAAGATGTGAGTGGAGAAGTTCTAAGAATTCTGTTCTGGTAGAAATCAAGATGCCACCATCTACAAATTCGGAACTAGAGAGTTTAGCAACTCAGTGCATGATGCACTAGTATTTTTTTAAGAATATAACAAAATCAGATAGTAATTTCCATCACTGTATATATCCAGGTGATACTTAATATCTATTAGTTAAGCAGAAAGTGAAAATTCAGAATATTCATGTGATCCTGCAATCGAAAGTAAAGACCACTTTTCAAAAACAAGCTCCCTCCTTTGCGGAGATACCAGGGCACTGGTATTGTGAAACACTCTTCTACACATCCTACCTAGGAACAAGAAATTTCTAAACTGAATGTTCAGACATTTCATGGAAGCTGCACTATCTTAGATGCATCGTAAAAAAAAAAAAACTATGTCAGATGCAATCAAACTGCATTAAATATGTTCTCATGTAAACATGCAATACAAATCAAACTCTCACAAGTTATCTGTTATGAAGAAGAGATCAAGAACCCGGCCATCCGGTGTTGTAGTCACTTTTACTCTTTGAATCGTAAGTTCGAGCACAGACAGAACTCGAGTGACATCTAAAAAATTTGAAATGCAACAATATCAGAACAACATACAAGTTCATCAATCAATCAAAACTGGAAGAGAGGACATTTTCCATTACCATGTAATAATCCTTTCCTGTCTAGGCTACAAAACCTCAACAAGTATACTGGAGGAGGTTCAGGGTTTGGAGATGGCTGGTTCAAGTAAAATGACACCAAACATGATGGACATATCGATAGAAGGCGGTCTTTCAAATTCAGCCATGTTACACCAGTTGAGCTAGAGTGAGGAACCACCCATAATATTATGTAGCACCATAACCCATCAGTTGAGACATCTAAATCAAAGTAGAAAAGCTTGTCAATGCATGCTTCAAATGATTCTTGTTTCTTTTCTTTGGGAGGGAGATGGGTTTGGTCAAGCATTTTAAGAAATTTCAACCAATTTAGTCTACTGGTACATAATGGAAGCATAATATCAAGCAGAACAAATCAAAACAACCTTGTATATGACTTGACTCTTTACACTTAAGAAATCAAAGCTTTTTACTAAGTACATAATTTGGAAGCAGGAAAATAAATAGTTGAAATTTAAGTGCCGGAACAAAAATTACAATAAGGAAATGGAGTACTTTGTACGCCGGAACTCAAGCATTGCATACTAAACACATGTAGAAATAATAATTGAGCCGAACTAGTGGCATCCGGCTCAGACTCACCTCGAGCTCAGACTCATCAAGAGCTCGACTATTTTTTAAATAAACTGAGACTTATAGCTCTCCAAGTTTCGATGTTTGATAGAGCTCGCGATCAATCCAAAGTTATAGTGAATTAGGTCAGCAAATTAACTTAGTAAATTAAGTCCCAATGCTTAGCTTAGTAAATTAAGTCCCAATAGCATTGCTCAAAGAAACACGAGTACGAATTTGACTTATTTTGAATTTGGCTCGGGCTCAACTCAATTTAAACGAAAGTAATTTTTTAAGCTCGAAAACGAGCAGCTTGACTCAAGTCGCAAAGTCCTAAACACATGAAACAATAGATAAACGAAAACATAATTACAGTATAATGAAAGTACAACATAATTTTCAGAAGTGTGGTTCAAAACTACCTCCTTTGGTAATGTAGAGTCCGAATTCAAGAATGGTTCGGCAGATATCGCAGGCAAGTCCGGTCTTATCAGGACAATTAACCGTAACTACGTAAGGCTCACCCGGTATCTTCCCTTTCTGAATCAAAACAGCGTCGTCACTGGGCAAAGCCATGTAATAACAACTCCAACCCCGAGAAAGAACCTCTCACCCGAGCACTGCTGTTAGTACATCTTTGTTTGAACCGTCTCTCGCGATGAACAGGGTGGTTCGCAGGCGGAAATGCAGCGGTGTCTGTTCATTGCTGAGCCGGTGTTTCTACTATGATCTGGAGAGAGAGAGAGAGAGAGAGACAGACAGAGGGGTCGGGGAAGACAATAACCTGTGGGTTGTGGCCAGCTAATTGTGTCTGTCACGTGGTCATAAAGACATCACAAAGACTCGTTGGTTTGGNAGGGGTCGGGGGAGACAATAACCTGTGGGTTGTGGCCAGCTAATTGTGTCTGTCACGTGGTCATAAAGACATCACAAAGACTCGTTGGTTTGGGTTTCGACATGTGGCGATTATGATATATTGTTCCATGAATGTCAAACGCTTTGTCTTCTTGGTTTTTTTTTTGCTCTTTCTTTTTTTTATCATAACAAAGATATTTGAACCCCATTATTTATTTTTTTACATAAATTATACAATAAAACTGTTCNAGGCTTTGTCCTCTTGGTTTTTTTTTTGCTCTTTCTTTTTTTGATCATAACAAAGATATTTGAACCCCCATTATTTATTTTTTTACATAAATTATACAATAAAACTGTTCATAGTTTAAATTTTATCCTACTTATCTTTTCTCCTCTAAAATTGATGATGTCTAAAATAAATTTCAAGTGTTATTTCAGGAGTTCAGTTCAGACCGGGAAGTCAGACATATTAACTGAGGTCAGAAGGCAAGGGCTGAATGTCTCTTGAGGCAATGCAATGGCTAGATAACCACAAGAGATTCCTAAAGCATTGGAAAGCTATAATTAAGACACCTAATCTCAACCAACCAAGATTTTCTCCTAAAATTAAGGAGAACTTCACGAAGTAAAGACAAGAATCTCAGTCAAGATCCCACTGAATAGGGAACAACCCTATAAATACTACATAATGCCCCCAAAGATGAAGGAGGACCCTAGAGGCAAAAAATAGTCATTGTACTCTTGTAATCATCATTATTGAAAAGCAATGAGCAAGAGTCTCCATTAAAGAGTGGATTAGTCGAACTCCCGAGCTGGTGAACCACTATACTTCTTCTGTGTTAATCCTCCCAGCTTCTAGAAAAATATTTCTTTCACTATCATATCACTATCACTACAAAGCATAATTACGATTCACTACTCATACAATTCGGTTTACACCATCAGTTTGACGCCGTCTGTGAAAACGACTGTTCCTGTTACAAATAAAGCTGATTTTTTAGTGACTAATGGTAACAACGCGAAATATGAGCCGAAGTCAGGCCAATTCTCTACGGAAGCAAAATCAACAGGAAGCCGCAAATAACAGGCAACCCGAAAATACGCAAGAAGTCGATCCCCCCATAGGGGGCCTTCCTATGAATCATGAGATGAAGGCCCTTCGTCTTGTCAATGAACGTCTGATAAAACAGAACGAAGAGCTCTTAAAACTCCTACAATGCCCACAAGAGGCGCGACCGACCCAAGGAAGTCAGAATAATCCACCATCAAGGGAGCAACTGTATCTCGACCCCTCAGAGAAGTTAATGAGGTGGGAGAGAATAACTAGACCTTGGGGCAAAAGCCTCGCCTACCCCCTAGGAATGGTCAAAACGAGGAAGTGCAAAGTCAGTATAAGGAAGGGGAGAGGAACGACTTCTTCCCTTATCAACATGAGAGAAGAGAATACCACTAGAAGCAACGTTTCAAAGATATCTAGTAAGAGCTCAGCCAAATAAAGGAGGCAGTGGAGAGCAAGGCCCCAGTCTCTATGGATGTCTTGGTACAGCAAACCAAATTCCCATTCACTGCGGGGGTGCTACATTTTCCTCTCCCACCTAAATTCAGAATGTCGTAGGTGGATGCTTTCGATGGGACAAAAGATCCCGTGGACCACCTCAACACATACAAAAATCAAATGGAGTTGCATGGATATCAAGACCCAGTGAGATGCAGGGTCTTTGCTATCACCCTGAAGGGCTCAGTCTTAGCATGGTTCAACAGACTCCCCCCAGCCTCGATTTCCTCTTTTAAAGAGCTATCAACCTCGTTTGTGTCCCACTTCATCGGAGCTTGGACTTATAGGAAACTGAGCTACCATTTGTTAAATGTGAAACAGGGACCTGATGAGAACCTACGGTCTTATATCCAACGGTTCAACTCAGAATCCTTGAAGGTAGATGTCCCAGATAAAAAATTTGCTATCACAGCCTTCATAACAGGTCTGGGAGTTCAGTAAAAAGATTTGATATTTTCCATCTCAAAGAACCTCCAGGCTAGTATGGCGGAGATGCTTGCCAAAACAGAAAAGTACAAAAATGGGGAGGAAGCACTCCTCTCCAAGGTCGGGAGCTTTTCGTCGAGAAAGGAGAAAGGGAAGGAAGAAAAGAAGAGAGAACGAAGTCCCAGAAAGGAAAGAAAGCGAGGCAGGTCTCCAAGAAGAGACAGAAAGCGTTCCTCGAAGAGAAGAGGAAATGTCAGGGATCACCTCGGCCCTCCACAACCAGAGCTACAACCAAGGTATGCACCTCGGCAGCTAACTCTTTTGACTACTACGGTGTCTCAGATACTGTATGAGGTGCAAAATGAGAGGTTTTTAAGGTGGTCACCCCAGATGAAAGTAGACCCGGTAAAAAGGGATCCTACGAAGTATTGTGACTTCTATAGAGACCATGGTTATCACCGATGACTATATCCAATTGAAGAAGGAAATAGAATTTCTAATCCAGCGAGGGCAGCTGCGACGCTATGTGGTCAATGATAATCAAAACTGAGCTCTCCCACCTCCACCCCCTCAGCATCAAGCACCGGAGCCACACCAGCAATCTATGGGGGAGATCAGAGCGATATCTGGAGGATTTGCCAAATGAGGAGGGTTTAGCTCTGCTAGAAAGGTCCACTTGCCAAAAATTAGAGCCATAAAAGCTCACAAAGTATATATTGTGTCTAAGTCTCCACGCTTAGACACGGTTATCACTTTCTCAGATTCATATCTGGAGGGCTGCCAATATCCCCATGATGACCCTTTGGTGGTAAGAACTATGGTGGTCAACAGAACTGTTCATCGTGTTTTGATTGACAATGGCAGCTCGACAGATATCATTTTTGCTTCTGCTTTCGACAAAATGGATATAGGAAGGGAAAAGATTGAATCAGGAAGTGCCCACCTATTGGGATTCTCAAGAGAAATAGTGCTGCCCCTGGGGTCAATCCAACTCATCTTGACCTTAGGTGACCCACCCTGTCAGACTACAATAACTGTAAAATTCCTAGTGGTTGATGCACTTTTAGCATACAATATGCACCTTGGAAGACCCTCGCTCAATTCTATAAGGGCTATACCCTATGCCTATCACCTTGTAGTGAAGTTTCTAATAGAAAACGGAGTTGGAGTGATCCGAGGAGACTAGTGCGTAGCACGAGAATGCTACATGGCATCCATGAGAAATAAGGAGGTCGAGAGCATCCAATTGGATGAGCTTGACATGAGGGATGAACTCGAGACCAGGCCAACACCATAAGAAGAACTGGAACCCATTCAAATGGATAAGGAGCCAGAGCATCTTGTTTACGTTGGATCCAAGCTGAGTAAGGAAATCTAGGATCTCTTCATCCAATTCCTGAAAAGGAACAAGGAAGTTTTTGCATGGAAACAAGAGGACATTAAAGGGATTGATCCCTCTGTCATCACTCATAAGCTCAACGTGAATCCAACCTGTAAGACCGTTAAGCAGAAGAGGAGGAGTTTCGCCCCGGAGCGTCAGAAAGCCATCAACAAAGAGGTCAACAAGCTCCTTCACGTGAAAGCCATTCGAGAAGTGGATTACCCAATCTAGCTAGCCAATGTAGTCCTAGTCAAGAAGACAAACGGCAAATGATGTTTTTGCATTGACTTTACAAACCTCAACCGTGCTTGCCCGAAAGATAATTTTCCTTTATCCTGGATAGATTTGATTGTAGATGCCACTGCGGGACATGAGTTCCTCAGCTTCATGGATGCCTTCTTTGGGTACAATCAGATCAGGTTGGATCCTAGTGACCAAGAGAAGATATCATTCATAACTGAACAAGAGACATATTACTATCAAGTGATACCTTTCGGGTTAAAAAATACAGGAGCCACTTACCAGCGTCTGGTGAATAAGATGTTTCAAAAATAGATTGGAACCTCCATGGAGGTCTATATTAACGACACGATGGTCAAGTCACTGAGGGTAGAGCTCCCATTGGACACCTAGTAGAGTCGTTTTAGGTCCTGAGAGAATACAAGATGAAGCTCAACCCAGCTAAGTGTGCCTTTAGAGTGTCAGCATGAAAATTTTTGGGCTTCATAGTTAATAGCAGAGTGATAGAGGCTAACCCAAAAAAGATAAAAGCAGTGTTAGATATGCAACCTCCCTCCAACACGAGGGAAATACAACGTTTAACCTGGAGAATAGCTGCCCTGAGTCATTTCATTT
Organism: Ilex paraguariensis; assembly: GCA_963454935.2. NCBI lineage: Eukaryota > Viridiplantae > Streptophyta > Magnoliopsida > Aquifoliales > Aquifoliaceae > Ilex > Ilex paraguariensis. Next base: position 1,088,091 of record CAUOFW020010390.1, on the reverse strand, counting down.
TCAGATCAAGCGACAAGTGTCAGCCTTTCTTCCAAGTCTTAAAAGAAAGCCTTTAAATGGGGTGCTCGGTGTGAAGAAGCCTTCAAAGCATTGAAAGAATACTTGAGCTCCCTACCTGTCTTGGTAAGTTCGTTAGAAGAAGAAGTACTTACCCTTTAACTAGCTGTCTTAGAGTTCTCAACCAGCGCAGCGCTAGTAAGTGAGAAGGATAGAGCTCAGCAACTAGTTTACTACTGCAGTCGAGCTTTGAGGGGGGCAGAAGAAAGGTATCCTAAAATGGAAAAACTCATTTTAGCCTTAGTGACAACTGCTAGGAGACTAAGACCCTACTTTCAGGCTCTTACTATCGAAGTCCCAATAGATCAACCTATAAAGCAGGTGTTGCACAAGCTAGAATTTTCAAGGAGACTGGTTAAATGGGCTGTTGAACTTAGAGAGTTTGACATCAGATACAAGCCAAGAACAGCCATTAAGGGGCCGAAATTAGCAGATTTTATTACAGAATTCACAACTGGGATACCTGCAGAGACAGCGCACTTAGTACCTAACCTCCCCACGTGAAAACTTTCAGTAGATGGAGCTGTCAATGCTCAGGGCAGTGGAGCTGGTTTGATTTTGACTTCCCCCGATGAGATAAATGTTGAATACGCACTGAGATTTAGATTCAACGCTTCAAACAACGAAGCCGAGTATGAGGCAGTCATAGCAGGGTTCAGCTTAGCTCATTCAATTGAAGCCGAGCAACTAGAGATTTGCAGTGACTCATAACTTGTGGTGAGACAGATAGAGGGTGCTTACGAGGCTAAGGGTGAGAAGATGGTCCTTCATCTTAGAAAGGTGCAAGAATTGATCAAAAAATTTGTGCAAGTAAAGATCAGACATGTCCCTAGAACTGAAAATTCGAGAGCAAACATTGTGGCATGGTTGGCAACAGATTCACGAGAAAATCTAGACAGGTTGATCCCTGTGGAGCATCTGGCGGAACCATCTGTGTGTATTGAGAATGGAGAAGTTTTTCCTGTGCAGAGTCTAACCAGTTGGATGGACCCCGTCATAGAGTATCTCCAGAACGGGACCTTACCAGATAACCCCAAGGAAGTAGCAAAGCTGAGAACCAAGTCAGCTAGATTTTTCATTTTGCAGGAAAACTTGTACAAGCGAGGTTTTTCAGCACCACTCCTCAAATGCATGGGGAACGAGGACGCTGATTATATACTCAGGAAAATTCACGAAGGAGTTTGTGGCAATCACATCAGAGCTCGGGCTTTGGCGAGAAAGACATTAAGGTAGGGATATTACTGGCCCACGTTGCTCAAAGACGCAACTGACCTGGTCAAGAGATGCAAGGCTTGCCAAATACACGCTAACATCCCGCACGGCCCACCAGAATTCTTGACATCCATAGTAAGCCCCTGGCCATTCCAACAATGGGGTCTACATATACTAGGGCCTCTTCCCACTGGTGTAGGACAATGCAAGTTTATCATTATAGGAATGGATTACTTACCAAGTGGGCAGAGGTAGAACCTTTGGCAACCATTACAGAACAAAAAGTTCAGAATTTTGCTTGAAAATCCATAATCTGTCGATTTGGGATTCCCAAAGCAATTGTGTCAGACAATGGCAAGCAGTTCGACAACCCAAAGTTCAAAAATTTATGTGCCGAGCTCGGAATAAGGAATTACTTTTCTACCCTAGCTCATCCTCAGTTTAATGGACAAGCAGAAGTCACCATCAGGACTATAAAGTCCGTCCTGAAGACCAAGCTGAAAAATCTGAAGGGCAAATGGATAGAACACCTCCTAGAAGTACTATGGGCTTATAGGACAACCACTAGGTTGGCAACATAAGAGACTCTATTTGCTTTGGTTTTTGGTTCTGAGGCAGTGGCGCCTGTCGAAGTTGGGCTCCCTTCACTTAGAACAGAATTAGCAAACAAGAAAAACAATGATAATTCCCTTTTGCTAAGTTTGGATCTGTTGGAAGAAAAGAGGGTGGTAGCACTGAACAACATAAAAAACTACCAAAGGAAAACAGCTAGGTACTACGACAGGAAGGTCAAGCATAGGAGTTTCAAGGTCGAAGATCTGGTGCTGAGGAAGCTTTTGCTGGCAAGAAAGGATCCCACTCATGGGAAATTGGGGCCTAACTGGGAAGGTCTATACATAGTCTCTTGAGTAATTAGACCAGAAAATTATAAGTTACAAACGGAAGAAGGGAAAGTCCTGTCCCATTCATGGAATGCAGAACATCTTAGGAAATTTTTTCAGTAAGTTTATCTTATATTATGAAGCATTGTTAAAAAAGTAGCAAGTCTGTGATTCATCTATCCTTATGGGCACGCAAAAAAAAAACAAGAGTCTTAGAGCTCACGACAAACTTATCAGTTCATAAAAAGAGCCTTAGAGCTCACGACGAATTTATCAGTTTGTAAAAAGAGCTTTAGAGCTCACGACGAACTCATGAGTTTATAAAAAGAGCCTTAGAGCTCATGATGAACTCATAAGTTCCTAAAAAGAGCCTTAGAGCTCACGACGAACTCATCAGTTCGTAAAAAGAGTTTTAGAGTTCACGATGAACTCATTGGTTCATAAAAAGAGCCTTAGAGCTCACAATGAACTCATTAGCTCAGAAAAAGAGCCTTAGAGCTCACAATGAACTCATTAGTTCATAAAAATAGCCTTAAAGCTCACGATAAACTCATTAGTTCGCAAAAAGAGCCTTAGAGCTCGCAATGAACTCATTAGTTCATAAAAAGGGTTTTAAAACTCACAATGAACTCACTAGTTCATAAAAAGAGCTCTGAAGCTCACGGAGAACTCACCTGTTCATAAGAAGAGCTCAAGAGCTCGGGATGAACTTACTAATTCATAACAAGAACGATGAACTCATTGGTCCATGTTAAGAACCATAGGGTTTGCGATGAATTCATCAAAAGAGTCATAGAGCTTAGAAACACCAGAGATTACAAAACAAAAGACTTCTTCAAATCACAAATCGTTCATAATGTGTAGCAAATATGGGAAAATTGAGGTTTCTAGAACATCAGCAGTTACAAGGGTAAAATTAAAGCAAAATTCTTAGTCGTCTCTCCAACTCAGTTATCCTCTCCTTCAGACGAAGGTTCTCCTCTTTCAGCTCATCCCTTTTCTTCTCAGCTGATGACAAAAGATCCATCAGCTTTTGCCCAGCAGTGGAGAATAGAACTTCCCCCAGGCCAGAGTCGGAGGTAGGGGAGGAAGAATCATCCCTCTTACGCCTCTTCGAAGGAGCTCTAATGTCTTCGTTTTTATTAGACTCTGAAGAAAAAGAGTCGGGTTCAAAAAAAAAAGGAAAGTCTTGTTCAGCCGTAGCAGCACTAAACAAGAACAAATTGCCTGATGTCATGAGCTCAGAAAAGGACATGGGCTCAGCTTGGATCATTAGTTCTATCCTTATCAATTCAAGTAAGTTCAGGTTAGGAACACTTGCATACCAAAAAACAAGATAAGCAGATAACGTCATAAAAATTTGATCCCAAGATAGAGACCCTTGTCACTTTCACCTGGGTAAGAATAGCTCTTCCAGGATCGAGGGACTTTACACTCCCTAGTGCCCACCTTGGAAGACCTCCACGAGTCACTGGAAGCAAAGAAGAAGCGCTGGGCCCATCCCAAAGGAGGATAGGGGAGATCAAACACTAAACGACGTAGCCTGAAATCTCTCCAATGAAAGTAGACGAAGCATGGAACTTCATCCTCCTCAAGGTCAAAATAGTAAAGAAATTCTACAACCGTAGAAAACTCGTCATTACCTCGCAGACGCTAGAGGAGGAAAAAACTGGTCATAACAGCTCATCCCATGGGTGAAAGACGAGAAAGACACAAGCCGATATAGGCCAAAATAAATTCAATAGAAGGGTGAATAGGAAGGCGCAGACCTAACTCTAAAGCTGCTTCAAAGAAGCACGTCTCCCCAGAAGGAAGGTAATTACAGGGTTCATTGGAGCTTGGAGTACGTAGAGGTAACTTCAAATCAAAAAAGAATTTCTTCCTTATCCTCTCTAAATCATAGGACATCACCACTGAGGGAGCAAAGTAGCGAGTATGCCACATCCACTCAACCCCANACGAAGCTCCAATGGCCAATTCAGCAGGGATGGAAGAAATTGTAGAAAGCTCGGTAGCCATAGGAGTAGAGGTGTCTAAGGAGGCAGAAACATCTTAAGCTAAAGTGCCAACTAGAGGGATGAGCCCTTCAAACTCTTTGGGCACATCTTCAGAAATAGGAGGAGCAGGAGCATCATCCTCTTCTTCATCAGACCCCTCAGCCTCTTCCTCAGGGTTGAATTGAAAAGTCAAAGTTTAGTTCAGGGTAAGTCCTTTCAGCTATACCCTGGAGAGCAANAAGGATACCTGGAGGGAAGTGATAGCCAGTACTTATAGAAATTCTTTGAAGACTCCAGATTTTTAGGAAGTTGTTAATTACACGAAACCTTAAGTCGATGGGTCTCTAGGTTTTCAAATTAAGGAAACAAGAACCTTTTTGGTAGGAAGGCTATGCATCGAAAGCAGACATCAATGACACCCCGGAATAAAACAAGCAGACCTCCAAAGAGGAGTCCTGAACATAAAAAAAAACAAAAAGAGGTCAAACAAACCCTTGCACGTTAGAGAGGTCAGCAAATCAGAAATAAGAAAATCAATGCACCCAAGCAGCAGCATCTAGGCATGCTCTTCCAGGTTGTCGCCTTGCCAAGGGGCCATGACCAACCCAAAGCTCAGAACGTCGGCACCAAAGAACAGAACATGGTAGCATGCTCTCCACCTCGCTTAATCAGAACGACTGAACTCGTAAACAGGGAAGAGAACCTAACCAAAGACTACACGTGCATATGTCCCCTAAGGCTTGCCAAAAGGATGAACTCTCACCCTGAGCTATGTAGATCTTGGTGGTTATTTAGCCCTGGAAATAAGTCAGCACCAAACTAGTCTGCTGTGCATGGAAAGGATGAACCCTCACCCTGAGACAAGAGGGAAAGGTTTACTTCTATCCAACATAATAGATCCCTCAGATCCTAACTTTGAGGATGAAGTAAGGCCAGAGCTCTAGAGGTCAATTGCTTGAGTTCGGATAGAAATAGGTTGAGAAGCTGGAAGCTCAGCTAGACGCATCAACAGGTATTCCTAATCTTTTTGCTTCAAGGAGATTTGAATGACCCCCTGAAGTAAGGGGGGAAGAATATAAGAATATTATATTTGATAGGTGGTAGAATAGAATAAAGCAACAAGTTGGAAATCAAATGGAAAGGAGAGCTATAAGCTGTAAATTAAACACAAAATGTTACAATTATGACATTTTTGTTTCAAATTTCGTTTCAAAATGTTATAATTCTGAGATAATTAGCCCAAAACTACAAAAAAAAAAAATTCTACATCCCAACATCTTAAGTTTTTGAAGGAAGAGCAGACGAAGAACCTAGCAGTGCAGTAGCTGAAGTCTCAGCAGAAGGAACTGAAGAAGGGCTCCTTAGCTCAGCAAATAACCTTACTGGCAATGAAGCAGTTGAAGTCTCAGGAGGGCCAAGAGTAGGCAAGGAGGCAGGGACCTCAGCTTCGGATGAAGCTCCAATGGCCAATTCAGCAGGGATGGAAGAAATTGTAGAAAGCTCGGTAGCCATAGGAGTAGAGGTGTCTAAGGAGGCAGAAACATCTTAAGCTAAAGTGCCAACTAGAGGGATGAGCCCTTCAAACTCTTTGGGCACATCTTCAGAAATAGGAGGAGCAGGAGCATCATCCTCTTCTTCATCAGACCCCTCAGCCTCTTCCTCAGGGTTGAATTGAAAAGTCAAAGTTCAATTTAGGGTAAGTCCTTTCAGCTATACCCTGGAAAGCAATCCACTATTTTGCCCACCAGGTGAGAACGTTATCCTCTAGCTGGGCAATCAGCTCATCCTTTTAGTGTCTCGCACCTCCAGCACCTCCTTGACAACCTCTAACTCCTCCTTGACAGCATCATTGGCCTCTGCCAGCACCTTGTACTCCCTCTTTACGTTCCTGAAGGAAGCCAGAGCATCAGGGGACTTCTGGCTCTCCTTGATCCAGTCATCGGTTTTTGACCAAAGGTCTTCCTTAGTCTTGCTAAGCTCCTCTTGTCTAGATTTGGCAAGGGAAGACTGATGCTTCACTTGTTCTTGCAATTCCTTTACTTGGATCTTAAGGTCATTATTCTTNGACCTCCAAAGAGGAGTCCTGAACATAAAAAAAAACAAAAAGAGGTCAAACAAACCCTTGCACGTTAGAGAGGTCAGCAAATCAGAAATAAGAAAATCAATGCACCCAAGCAGCAGCATCTAGGCATGCTCTTCCAGGTTGTCGCCTTGCCAAGGGGCCATGACCAACCCAAAGCTCAGAACGTCGGCACCAAAGAACAGAACATGGTAGCATNTGAAAGCCAAATTGGCACACTTCAGCTCAAAAGCTTTGGAAGCATTGGCCGACCCCTCTAGGGCTTNAAAGCTCAGAACGTCGGCACCAAAGAACAGAACATGGTAGCATGCTCTCCACCTCGCTTAATCAGAACGACTGAACTCGTAAACAGGGAAGAGAACCTAACCAAAGACTACACGTGCATATGTCCCCTAAGGCTTGCCAAAAGGATGAACTCTCACCCTGAGCTATGTAGATCTTGGTGGTTATTTAGCCCTGGAAATAAGTCAGCACCAAACTAGTCTGCTGTGCATGGAAAGGATGAACCCTCACCCTGAGACAAGAGGGAAAGGTTTACTTCTATCCAACATAATAGATCCCTCAGATCCTAACTTTGAGGATGAAGTAAGGCCAGAGCTCTAGAGGTCAATTGCTTGAGTTCGGATAGAAATAGGTTGAGAAGCTGGAAGCTCAGCTAGACGCATCAACAGGTATTCCTAATCTTTTTGCTTCAAGGAGATTTGAATGACCCCCTGAAGTAAGGGGGGAAGAATATAAGAATATTATATTTGATAGGTGGTAGAATAGAATAAAGCAACAAGTTNTTTATCTCGGTATCGACAGCCTCAACACCGGAGAAGTTGTCAATCTCATCACCTACATCCCCTAAATCAGAATCTNTACAAAAGCAGCACGACCACGGAAAGTGCGAGCAGTACCTAAGACCCTCTCAACTTCAGACGTAGAAGGGGAGGTCTGGTCTCGTCCAGGAGCATCTTCAATGGCAGGTCGGGTCCCTTGTGGGAAAGGAAGTCCTAAGGTCGGTNTATGACATTTTTGTTTCAAATTTCGTTTCAAAATGTTATAATTCTGAGATAATTAGCCCAAAACTACAAAAAAAAAAAATTCTACATCCCAACATCTTAAGTTTTTGAAGGAAGAGCAGACGAAGAACCTAGCAGTGCAGTAGCTGAAGTCTCAGCAGAAGGAACTGAAGAAGGGCTCCTTAGCTCAGCAAATAACCTTACTGGCAATGAAGCNGGCGGGGCCTTCTGGATAGAGGCAAAGGTAGAGAAAGTACCCTTTTTTTGAACCTTAGCTCTAGTAACTGGGCTCCCACCATAATTGCCCTCATCCTTGCACTTGGTAGCACCCTTGTTTTTCTTCTTCAATAGATCTACCTTAACTTGGAGCATCTCAGGGGTAGGTTTCATTGCAGAAGACCCTGAGAGATTTGACTTAAGCTGGTTAGTCAAAAGGAAAAAGAAAGGGAGGAAAGCAATGAAACCAAATAAGGGAAAGAGTATTACCTTCTACGTCCTCAGGTCGGATAAAGGAAAGTGGGGTTGGAGGAGGACCGAATCCTTGCCTTTCTAACTCCCAAGGCTTAATGAGCTCAGAGTACCTCTCTGGATTACACTTAGCCAACTTTAGCTTCACCCACTCATCCTCGACGCTGAGTTCAGGTCGAATGCCTAATAAAAAAAAAGATGTAGAGGTCAAGAAAGCAACTCATAAATCTTCATACCGCATTTCAGTCAAGCAAGAACTCACCTAAGTTATTAGGGGCTGTCCAGGTTTTGGGAATCCCAAGAGTGTCTGTTTTATCAGCAGGGTTGTATTCCCAATTGACACCCCCAATGAAAAAGAAATTTTTTTTCAGTCTTTATGAGAACTCGGGAGGTGTGTGATGATTTGCCTAGACGAGGTTCGCCTAGAAACATATAGAAAGCCCTCAGTTGAGGTAAGTTTGACATCGAAGAGGTCCATAAGCAGAGAAATGGTGGGAGTCTCAAGCCCATTCTTCTTAAAGAAAACTAAAAGACCCACTAAACACCCCAGAAGTTGGGAGAAAGCTGAGTAGGGCAGACATTGAGGTGCTGCAGAACATTTTTGATGAAGGGGTACATAGGAAAACGAAGGTCATTCTTGAAAATGACCACAAAGAAACAAACTCTTTTGTGCACTTGGACAACGTATGTGATGAGTTTATCCAGACACCAGGGCTGAACACCAGGGAAAAAGCCAAAACGGGCACTAAGAGCTTCCATGAGAATAGGATCCACCCCACTGGGACCCACGAGCTCAGCATGCCTGAAGGCAGCCCCTATACCCGCTGCACTATCAGGAATCCCAACCTTACTCACTTTGCCCTTATCCTTGTCAGCACTAGGAGGTACATGAGAGGAAGATGAAGGGAGTTCCTTGGAGTCTATCTCGGTATCAACAGCCTCAACACCGGAGAAGTTGTCAATTTCATCACCTACATCCCCTAAATCAGAATCTCTCTCGATAGACCTGTCGCCTAGGAGGGAAACAGAGGAGGGAGTTGCTCCAGAGGAGGCAGACATGATTGGCAAAGAGAAAGACAAGTCGAAAGAACTATAAAAAGGAGGAATACTAACTAAACACCCCCTGATAATCCTAGGGTCAGCACTGTACCTCCCAACAGTAAGAATTCACACAGTGGAGTTCCAATCCACAAAGCGGGGAAGAGGAGATAGGCAACGATCGCGATTCCAAAATAAAAAGAACCAAAAAACCCAGGAAAGGCCACCTCGAAGTTGAGGGATCCAGAGTGAGGAAAGGCAAGAGAAAGAGAAAGGGACAGAAGGAAGCGTATCTAGACAGGGAAGAAAGCAACAAACAACAGCCAAAGAACAAAATTGGAAGATAAGAGCAAAGCAGGACTTCGAGTCGAACCCAGAAAGCACAATTTTGAGCAGAGAATAAGAGAATCGCGTGGAGGAAAGCCCAAAAATCACAGAGAGAATGAGTCGAAGACGAAGGTGAACAACGTAGAAGATGAACAGTGGTTCTGTACGATTTTTGATAGTCGTTTGAGCATTTAAGGCTTGAAAAACATAGGATGAAGCGTGCGCGGGAACCAAGGGAGCCATGATTGCTGTAACCATCAAAAAGTCCCTCCCACGTGCATCCTACATGCGGAATAAAGTCAGCTAGGTGCAGGTCTGATCCAAGGTGAAAACTGCTCAGTCCATGCCCAAGCTCACTTGGGCTAAAGGGCTGGGGGGCAACTGATGATGCCTAAAATAAATTTCAAGTGTTAGCTCCGGAGTTCGGCTCAGACCAGGAGGTCAGACATATTAACTGAGGTCAGAAGACAAGGGTTGAATGTCTCTTAAGGCAAGGCAACGACTAGATAACCATGAGAGGTTCCTAAAACGTTGAGAAGCTATAATTAAGGCACCTAATCTCAACCAACTAAGATCTTCTCCTAGAATTAAGGAGAACCCCATAAAGTAAAGGCAAGAATCTCGGCCAAGATCCCACTGAATAGGGAACAGCCCTATAAATACTACGTAATGCCCCCAAAGACGAAGGAGGACCCTAAAGGCAAAAAATAGTCATTGTACTCTTGTAATCATCATTATTGAAAGACAAGGAGGAAGAGTCTCCATTAAAGAGTGGATTAGCAGAGCTCTCGAGTTGGTGAATCACTATAATTCTTCAATGTTAATCCTCCCAGCCCCTAGAAAAATATTTCTTTCATTATCACACCACTATCACTACAAAGCATAATTACGATTCATTACTCATACAATTCGGTTTACACCATCAAAAACCATTCTATCCAACTCAACCTAACCCAACTCAACCCAACGGCTCCCTGCAACACAGACCAACCCTGATGTCCTCTCTTTCTCTCTCTCACCTCCTCCCTCTTTACTCTTATCTTGGTCACTTCCCCNCTAATGAAAAAGAAATTCTTTTTTTAGCCTTTATGAGAACTCGGGAGGTGTGTGATGATTTGCCTAGACGAGGTTCACCTAGAAACATATAGAAAGCCCTCAGTTGAGGTAAGTTTGACATCGAAGAGGTCCATAAAGCAGAGAAATGGTGGGAGTCTCAAGCCCATTCTTCTTAAAGAAAACTAAAAAGACCCATTAAAACACCCCAAAAGTTGGGAGAAAGCTGAGCAGAGCAGACATTGAGGTGCTGCAGAACATTTTTGATGAAGGGGTGCATAGGGAAACAAAGGTCATTCTCGAAAATGACCACAAAGAAACAAACTCTTTTGTGCACTTGGACAATGTATGTGATGAGTTTATCCAGACACCAGGGCTAAACACCAGGGAAAAAGCCAAAACGAGCACTAAGAGCTTCCATAAGAATAGGATCCACCCCACTGGGACCCACGAGCTCAGCATGCCTGAAGGCAGCCCCCATACCCGCTGCACTATCAGGAATCCCAACCTTACTCACTTTGCCCTTATCCTTGTCAGCACTAGGAGGTACATGAGAGGAAGATGAAGGGAGTTCCTTGGAGTTTATCTCGGTATCGACAGCCTCAACACCGGAGAAGTTGTCAATCTCATCACCTACATCCCCTAAATCAGAATCTCTCTCGGCAAACCTGTCGCCTAGGAGGGAAACAGAGGAGGGAGTTGCTCCAGAGGAGGCAGACATGATTGGCAAAGAGAAAGACAAGTCGAAAGAACTATAAAAAGGAGGAATACTAACTAAACACCCCCTGATAATCCTAGGGTCAGCACTGTACCTCCCAACAGTAAGAATTCACACAGTGGAGTTCCAATCCACAAAGCGGGGAAGAGGAGATAGGCAACGATCGCGATTCCAAAATAAAAAGAACCAAAAAACCCAGGAAAGGCCACCTCGAAGTTGAGGGATCCAGAGTGAGGAAAGGCAAGAGAAAGAGAAAGGGACAGAAGGAAGCGTATCTAGACAGGGAAGAAAGCAACAAACAACAGCCAAAGAACAAAATTGGAAGATAAGAGCAAAGCAGGACTTCGAGTCGAACCCAGAAAGCACAATTTTGAGCAGAGAATAAGAGAATCGCGTGGAGGAAAGCCCAAAAATCACAGAGAGAATGAGTCGAAGACGAAGGTGAACAACGTAGAAGATGAACAGTGGTTCTGTACGATTTTTGATAGTCGTTTGAGCATTTAAGGCTTGAAAAACATAGGATGAAGCGTGCGCGGGAACCAAGGGAGCCATGATTGCTGTAACCATCAAAAAGTCCCTCCCACGTGCATCCTACATGCGGAATAAAGTCAGCTAGGTGCAGGTCTGATCCAAGGTGAAAACTGCTCAGTCCATGCCCAAGCTCACTTGGGCTAAAGGGCTGGGGGGCAACTGATGATGCCTAAAATAAATTTCAAGTGTTAGCTCCGGAGTTCGGCTCAGACCAGGAGGTCAGACATATTAACTGAGGTCAGAAGACAAGGGTTGAATGTCTCTTAAGGCAAGGCAACGACTAGATAACCATGAGAGGTTCCTAAAACGTTGAGAAGCTATAATTAAGGCACCTAATCTCAACCAACTAAGATCTTCTCCTAGAATTAAGGAGAACCCCATAAAGTAAAGGCAAGAATCTCGGCCAAGATCCCACTGAATAGGGAACAGCCCTATAAATACTACGTAATGCCCCCAAAGACGAAGGAGGACCCTAAAGGCAAAAAATAGTCATTGTACTCTTGTAATCATCATTATTGAAAGACAAGGAGGAAGAGTCTCCATTAAAGAGTGGATTAGCAGAGCTCTCGAGTTGGTGAATCACTATAATTCTTCAATGTTAATCCTCCCAGCCCCTAGAAAAATATTTCTTTCATTATCACACCACTATCACTACAAAGCATAATTACGATTCATTACTCATACAATTCGGTTTACACCATCAAAAACCATTCTATCCAACTCAACCTAACCCAACTCAACCCAACGGCTCCCTGCAACACAGACCAACCCTGATGTCCTCTCTTTCTCTCTCTCACCTCCTCCCTCTTTACTCTTATCTTGGTCACTTCCCCAAATTCATGTCGGACACTCTACCCCCTCCTTCTTTTGTGCAAACACCCTTCCCCCCATCCCTCTTCACACACATTCTCTGTGCAGAGAAGGAGAAAAGCATAACCATGAAGAACCTTCATCAGAGCTTAGATCCAGAGACGGAGTTTATCTCCTCAACGACGCCCTTAGATCCCACACCGACAATAAGCTCAAGAAATCTATTCTTGAGAATTGAAGGTTGTCTTCCTCATTGATGGTGTACTTTAACGTGATGTAATTTTGTGATGACGAGTAAATAAAAGACACAATATTGGAGTTATTGGGATCTGAGCTACTTGGCTCAAGGGAATGATACCGAGAATTGTTGGAAAGTTAGGGGATTAACACAGTAGAAATATAGTGGTTCACCAACTCGGGAGCTCGGCTAATCCACTCTTCAATGGAGATTCTTGCTCCTTCCTTCACTATTTATTATACCAAAAGGTTTACATAATGTAAGATGTGATACTAGGGTTCTTGCCCCTCTGTTAGGGGCATTACATAGTATTTATAGGGATATCCCTTAATCTATGAGATATGATCCATGATCCTTGTCATCTATTCGAGGTATTCTCCTTGACCTTAGAAGAGTATCTTGGTTGGTTAAGGATTTTGTGCCTTGAGTGTTATTTCAAAGTGCCTGTTGAGTTCTTTGCAGTAACCAGTTGCTTCCTCACTACTTCGGCTTATTATCTCGCTTGAAGGGAGCTTTAGCTTTGACTTTCTGAGCTCAACATACCTGACCTCCATGTTTGACCTCCGTTCCTAAGCTCCTCCTCAAGAATAATTCTGAGTATCCTCAGTTGCCCCCTAGCTCTTGGCCGAGCTGGCTCGGGCAAGGCCTGAACTTAGGATGTAACAGTAATGATTTTTCAATCAGTTTACGCGAGAATATATATTTATTATTATTATTTTTTTATTTTTAAAGCGGTTGTTAGTAATCATTTCCTTCCTCGTTCCTTACGCATGTTGCCCTTTTCGAGGCCCATGGTACTGTTAGCTTTAAATAACCCTGGATCATCGATTTGCTCCTCACTCTACAGATCCTTTTCGGCTTCCTTATCCTTTCACGACTTCATCTTCCCCATTCTGTTGCTGGTTTTAGGGTTTTCTCTGACGGACGGTTACCCCAGTTTTGACTTGGAGGCTTAGCGTGATTTGGTTTTGAATCCCCTCCTCGAGCTTTAATCCGTCACCAATTCGTGGTTAAGTACGTTTTCCTTTCTTTCCCCGCCCTTGCCCTGGATCCCTCAAGTTTGAGGTGATTTTGGCATTTTTGGGCCTTTCGATTCTACTACGCTAGGAGCCAAAGTATTCCCCTATCTCATCTTCCTCCCTTCTTGGACCCTTACTCCACAGTTAGGATTTTCGCCATTGATTTTTGGTGTCTTGCTCCTTAGGCTCTCAAAGAGTGTTTCTCCGAGGTCCTCCCTCTTTATAGGTCTTTTAAGCTTCCTTATTCTTGTCCAGCTATGTCTGCTTCTTCTGAAGCAATGGGATCGTCCATTTCGCTAATGAAAGATGGGTCCATTGAGGAAGATTCTGACCTGGGGGATGTGGGGTTAGAGATAGATGATTTCCCCGGAGTTGATTCTGTCAATGTCGAGGGAGGCACTGAGGAGCCTCCTCCTGCCTTCAAATCTCCCAACAAAGGCAAAATCAAAGTAAGTGGCGTGGAGATTTTAGGCAGTGCTGAGGGTGGTGTTGCTGCCCCCAGGGCCTCCGAGCTCGTGGGGTGTAGTGTCATCGTTCCTTCTTACACGAAGGTGTTGGCTACCCGCTTTGGATTTCCTCAAGGCCTCCAGTTCTGGAGTTCGAATATGTTTACCTTATACGATTCCTTTGTCCCTAAAAAAAGTGTGTTTTTTCCTGGCTACTTTTAAGAACGGCCTCCGCTTTCCTCTGTATCTCTTCATCAAAAATGTTTTGCAACATTTTAATGTCTGTCCTGCCCAGCTTTCTCCTAACTTTTGGGGGGTGCTGGTTGGTCTTCTTGTCTTCTTTAAGAAACATGATCTGGGTGTTCCCACTGTGTCTTTGCTCATGAAATTCTTCAATGTCAAATATCTCCCCACTTATGGCTTTTTGTACATCTTTAACGAGTGAAAACTAAGGTTCTTATCTCTGATCCCCCAAGCGCTCACAAGCGTTGGAAAAAATTATTCTTTTTCGTGTAGGGGAGGGAGTGGGAGTTCAATCCTGCCGACGTGATGGGCACTCTTCCCGTCCCTCGGGGGTGGTTTGCCCTTGACAACTTGGGTGAGCTTATTTATATGCAAGGTAGAATAAGTTCTAGCTTTCCCCTAGGCTGACCTTATTTTACTGGTTTCGTTTCTCAGACATCCGGCCAGACCTTAGTGCTGCGGACGAACGGGTCCTGAGGAGCTTGGCAAACTGCAAATCGAAGAGATATTCAGAGATAATCCAATCTCAAGTCCTTGTGAGGCTTGGGTTTAGTCCTCCTGAAGTGAGGGTAGAAAATTCATCTCCTCTTTCTGTCATTAATGTTAAGGAATTGGCAGGTATTGTCCTTTTCACCTCTGCCCCTGCCTTTTAACTCTTCTCCTTTTTTTTTTTATGGTTCTTTCTCGATTTTTTAGGTTCTTCCTTAATGGAGCCCACTGCGAAGGATCGCTCTAATAAATTATCTATGATGAGGAAGACTCGGGCTAGAAGCAAACGTAAGGTTCAAGTCAGCCTAGGGGATGATCCAATTTTTGAAGCCAAAGCTCCGAGACTATAATCGTCCTATGTAACTCAAATGGGGCCCCAATCCTCTTTTGGCTTTTCGGAGGTTGAGAAGAGCTCCTTTCCTCAAAAGACGGGACTGCCCTCCTCTGGTAAGGTCCCTGACCTAAGCTTGGTCTCTGCCCTTCCCTCTTCAGGTGAGGTTGAGAAACCTTTAGAGACAGTTTCTTACCTCTTGCCTGGAGCCATCCCTTCTTGCCCAACTCGGGGCCTCCTCAGAAGGCTCCTGGGATATGTAAGCATGAAAAAGGGGGGAATGCAGAAGCAAGTTTGAGTTCTTTAATTAATAACGTGAAAAGGGCTGCAGAGGTCATTGCTTCCATTCTCCCCGAATCTGACATCCAGCGAGCGTCCACCATGCCTCTTGGGAACTCTATATCTCCTCTCTTTTCGCTGCTACCTTCGTAAGTTTTATGTTTTATGTGCATACATGTTTTGTTTGTTTTGCTCCTTCTCATCTGACCTTTTCTCACTTTCAGATTGCCCTCCATGTCAGCGGNCATTGAGGAAGATTCTGACCTGGGGGATGTGGGGTTAGAGATAGATGATTTCCCCGGAGTTGATTCTGTCAATGTCGAGGGAGGCACTGAGGAGCCTCCTCCTGCCTTCAAATCTCCCAACAAAGGCAAAATCAAAGTAAGTGGCGTGGAGATTTTAGGCAGTGCTGAGGGTGGTGTTGCTGCCCCCAGGGCCTCCGAGCTCGTGGGGTGTAGTGTCATCGTTCCTTCTTACACGAAGGTGTTGGCTACCCGCTTTGGATTTCCTCAAGGCCTCCAGTTCTGGAGTTCGAATATGTTTACCTTATACGATTCCTTTGTCCCTAAAAAAAGTGTGTTTTTTCCTGGCTACTTTTAAGAACGGCCTCCGCTTTCCTCTGTATCTCTTCATCAAAAATGTTTTGCAACATTTTAATGTCTGTCCTGCCCAGCTTTCTCCTAACTTTTGGGGGGTGCTGGTTGGTCTTCTTGTCTTCTTTAAGAAACATGATCTGGGTGTTCCCACTGTGTCTTTGCTCATGAAATTCTTCAATGTCAAATATCTCCCCACTTATGGCTTTTTGTACATCTTTAACGAGTGAAAACTAAGGTTCTTATCTCTGATCCCCCAAGCGCTCACAAGCGTTGGAAAAAATTATTCTTTTTCGTGTAGGGGAGGGAGTGGGAGTTCAATCCTGCCGACGTGATGGGCACTCTTCCCGTCCCTCGGGGGTGGTTTGCCCTTGACAACTTGGGTGAGCTTATTTATATGCAAGGTAGAATAAGTTCTAGCTTTCCCCTAGGCTGACCTTATTTTACTGGTTTCGTTTCTCAGACATCCGGCCAGACCTTAGTGCTGCGGACGAACGGGTCCTGAGGAGCTTGGCAAACTGCAAATCGAAGAGATATTCAGAGATAATCCAATCTCAAGTCCTTGTGAGGCTTGGGTTTAGTCCTCCTGAAGTGAGGGTAGAAAATTCATCTCCTCTTTCTGTCATTAATGTTAAGGAATTGGCAGGTATTGTCCTTTTCACCTCTGCCCCTGCCTTTTAACTCTTCTCCTTTTTTTTTTTATGGTTCTTTCTCGATTTTTTAGGTTCTTCCTTAATGGAGCCCACTGCGAAGGATCGCTCTAATAAATTATCTATGATGAGGAAGACTCGGGCTAGAAGCAAACGTAAGGTTCAAGTCAGCCTAGGGGATGATCCAATTTTTGAAGCCAAAGCTCCGAGACTATAATCGTCCTATGTAACTCAAATGGGGCCCCAATCCTCTTTTGGCTTTTCGGAGGTTGAGAAGAGCTCCTTTCCTCAAAAGACGGGACTGCCCTCCTCTGGTAAGGTCCCTGACCTAAGCTTGGTCTCTGCCCTTCCCTCTTCAGGTGAGGTTGAGAAACCTTTAGAGACAGTTTCTTACCTCTTGCCTGGAGCCATCCCTTCTTGCCCAACTCGGGGCCTCCTCAGAAGGCTCCTGGGATATGTAAGCATGAAAAAGGGGGGAATGCAGAAGCAAGTTTGAGTTCTTTAATTAATAACGTGAAAAGGGCTGCAGAGGTCATTGCTTCCATTCTCCCCGAATCTGACATCCAGCGAGCGTCCACCATGCCTCTTGGGAACTCTATATCTCCTCTCTTTTCGCTGCTACCTTCGTAAGTTTTATGTTTTATGTGCATACATGTTTTGTTTGTTTTGCTCCTTCTCATCTGACCTTTTCTCACTTTCAGATTGCCCTCCATGTCAGCGGCCTGCTGAAGAGGATCCAAGCCATGGAAGGTTTAGTTAAAGCTTCCAAGGCTTTTGAACTCAAGGTTACCGAACTGTCCTTGGAGAATAATGACCTTAAGGCCCAGGTGCAGGACTTGCAAGAGCAGGTGGAGAAGCACACCTCCTTAAATAGGAGTCTGGAAGATGTGAGGGAGAAGATTGCACGAGAGGGAAAGAGCTGCAAAGAGGAACTTAAGAGAACAAAGGAAGAGCTCAGGAAAACCTCAGGCTTAAGCAGAAAACAGATGATTGGCTCAAAGCCAGCCGAGAGTCTCTCGAAGCTTCAAGTTCCTTCCAAACTATGAAGAGAGAATGACATTATTGCAGAGATGAGTGACGTCCTCTAGAACGAACTCGAGGTGACGAGGGCAGCTGTTAAGGAAAAAGATTGCTTAATTGCCAAACTAGCTGATGATGTCGCAACTCAGTGGGCCTCTAGGTGGCTTACTTTTCAGGACAGGGCTGAAGAGATCTACCCTGAACTGGATTTCAATTTTGATCCCCTCGCTGAAGACAAGGCGGCCGACTCTGATCTCAGTAATGTTCCCTCTCTTGCTTCTAAGGTTGTTTCCTTCTCAGCTGACCTCATCTCTGAGGCACTGGCTCTGAGCTTATCCCTAGCGGAGGTCGAGATTCCTGCCTTAACGACTCCTGAGATTCCTCTTTCTCTACCTGCTCCAGGAACTACAGTGATATCGACTACCGAGGTTCCATCCCTTTCTCCAGCGGAGGTTTCAGATTTTTCAGCTATTTTTTCTGTCGAGCTCCCAGCTCCCAATCTGCTCATGTTGCCGAAACTTTAACTTCTGAACTACAGAACCCTTCCCCAAATCCACCTTTAGAGACTTAGGATTTTATTTTGAAATATGATCAAAAATTTGTAACTATGAGCTCATTTTGAAAATATAAATTCTCTGATTTTGAGTTGTACAGCTGACTCACAGCTTTCTAAACTGCAGTTACGGTACACTGACCCCTATGAGACTATGCCTTTGAATTTTCATCATTGAGTTGTGCTCTAGTTGTGCATTTTTACTTTAGTCTCCCTTTTTCCCCCTTACTTTAAGGAGTGCTGAGCTCTTCTTGAAGCAAGAATGCTTTGGGAGTTTCATACTTGAGCTTATTGGATGCGAGTAAGTGGTAAATCTCATCACTAGCTGTTCCCTATGTTTCATGCTGACTTTGGCGATTCTATAGGTTTATGCAGTCGAGCTTAGGTTGTAGTGAGCTGAGAGGCATGGAGCTTAAAACGACCTTATTCTTGAAGGCTTAGGGGTGTCTGGCACAGCTCTATCTTTAATGGGAATAAGGCTGCCGAGTTCAATTCTAGACTTGGGAACTATCTGGATTTTTCAAGATGTTGGACTTGTAGACCTCATGGTTCTGTAACTTCTTTTGAAAGAATTTTTTTCTTTTTAAACTCCCCACCGTAGGTGGCCGAGCTCGTTGTGATGAATTTAGGAGTTCATCGAGAGTTACTGAGCTCATTTTTATGAACTTTAGGAGTTTATCGTGAGCTATTGAGCTTGTTTTTATGAACTTAGGAGTTCATCGTGAGCTATTGAGCTCATTTTCATAAACTTAAGGGTTCATCGTGAGCTATTGAGCTCGTTTTTATGAACTTAATGGTTCATCGTGAGCTATTGAGCTCGTTTTCATGAACTTAAGGGTTCACCGTGAGCTTCTGAGCTCGTTTTTATGAACTTAAGGGTTCATCGTGAGCTTCTGAGCTCATTTCTATGAACTTAAAAGTTCATCGTGAGCTATTGAACTCGTTTTTATGAACTTAAGAGTTTATCGTGAGCTATTGAACTCGTTTTTAAGCAATTTCACAGGGAGAAAATAAAGACATGCAATTTTATTGATACAATCAGATTACAGAAGAAGCTTATGGAAAAAATCTCTTAAGATACTCCGCATTCCAAGAATGAGGTAGGAGTTTGCCTTCCTCGATTCGTAACTCGTAATTTCCCGGCCTTATTACCTTTGAGATGATGTATGGACCTTTCCAATTTGCCCCCAGCTTCCCGTGAGTCGGGTCCTTCCTTGCCAACAGAAGTTTTCTGAGCACTAGATCGCCCACTTTGAAACTCTTTCGTCTGACCTTTCTGTCATAGTATCTGGCTGTCCTCCTCTGATAACTTTTGATACGATGCAAAGCTGCATCTCTCTTTTCCTCTATAAGATCCAAACTCAGTAGAAGGGACTCATCATTGTCCCCTTCGTTGGTGAACTCAGTTCGGGGGGATGGAAGTCCAATCTCGACTGGTGCCACTGCTTCGGTTCCAAAGGCCAAAGCAAACGGTGTTTCCTGAGTCGTCGACCTGACAGTTGTTCTGTAAGTGCATAGTACTTCTGGGAGGTGTTCCACCCATTTACCTTTTAGACCTTCCAATTTAGTTTTCAGGGCTGCTTTTATGGTTCTGATGGTGACCTCTGCCTGTCCATTGGATTGAGGATGGGCTGGAGCTGAAAAGTAATTCTTAATCCCTAGCTCAACGCAGAATTTTTTGAACTTTGGGTTGTCGAATTGTTTCCCATTATTAGAAACGATCACCCTAGGAATACCAAACCTGCAGATTATTGACTTCCATGTGAAGTTTGAACTTTCTGCTCCGTAATCACGGCCAAAGGCTCTACTTCTGCCCATTTAGTGAAGTAGTTTACCTATATTATGATGAACTTACACTGTCCCACTCCTGTAGGAAGGGGCCCAAGTATGTCTAATCCCCATTGCTAAAAAGGCCATAGACTTATTACTAAAGTTAAGAGCTCTGGAGGGCAATGGGGGATATTAGCACGCAATTGACAGACTTTGCATCTTCTGACCAAGTCAGTGGCATCCGTGAGCATGATGGGCCAGTAATATCCCTGTCGTAGAATCTTTCTTGCAAGAGCTCGAGCTCCGATGTGGTTGCCATAGACCCCCTCATGGATCTCCCTAAGTATGTAATTGGCGTCTTCGGCTCCCACGCATTTAAGGGGAGGTGTTGAGAAACCTCGCTTATAGAAACTTTCCTACAAAATAGAAAACCTAGCTGATCTGAATCTTAGCTTTGCAGCCTCTTTGGGATCTTCTGGCAAAGCTCCATCCTTGAGATATCCAATGAGGGGTCCATCCAGCTCAATGAGGTGTGCACAGGCAGCACCTCTTCATCTTCTCTGCATATAGATGGTTCAGCTAGGAGCTCCATCAGAATTAATTTGTCCAAACTTTCCTGAGAAGCTGTTGCCAGCCTCGCCAGGGCGTCTGCTCGTGAGTTTTCAGCTCTTGGGACGTGTCTAATCTAGACTCGTACAAACATCTTGATCAGCTCCTGTACCTTTCTGAGGTAAAGCACCATTTTTTGCCTCTAGCCTTGTAAGACTCTTCTATCTATTTTACTACCAGTTGAGAATCGCTGCAGATCTCCAACTGTTTTGCCTTCATTGAATGGGCAAGGTTGAGTCTAACTATGACAACCTCGTATTCTACCTCGTTGTTTGAAGCCTTAAACCCAAATTTGAGTGCGTATTCAACATCTACTCCATTTGGGGAGGTTAAAATTAAGCCTGCCCCGCTCCCCTGAGCATTGACAGCTCCATCTACGAAAAGCTTCCATGTGGGGAGGTCGGGTATCAGCTACATGGTTTCCATAGGTTTTGGTGTCGCAAATTCTGCAATGAAGTCTGCTAAAATTTGCCCTTTTGACTGTAGTTCTTGGCTTGAACCTAATATCAAACTCGTTGAGCTCTATAGCCCACTTTACTAGCCTTCCTGAGGACTTCAGTTTATGTAGCACTTGCTTCATCGGCTGCTCTATTGGTACCTCAATGGTGTGTGCTTGGAAGTATGGTCTAAGTCTCCTAGCTGTGATTACCAAAGCCAAAGCTAGTTTCTCCATTTTTTGGTATCTCTCTTCTGCCCCCCTTAAAGCTCTGCTGCAGTAGTAGACCGGCTCCTGAGCTCTGTTTCTCTCCCTCACCAGAGCTGCGCTGGTCGATAAATCTGAAATAGCCAGATATAAAGTAAGTACCTCCCCTTCCAAGGGGCTTGTCAGTAGAGGTGGAGAACTTAGGTAAACCTTCAAGGCCCTAAATGCCTCTTCGCATCGAGTATCCCAATGGAATGCCTTTTTTAGGATTTGAAAGAAAGGTTGGCACTTGTCGCTTAATCAGGACACAAAGCGTCCCAAGGCTGCTATTCTCCCTGTCAGGCGTTGGATTTCTCTTACGTTAGATGGTGGTTGCATATCTAGGACTGCTTTAAATTTTTCGGGGTTAGCCTCTATTCCTCTGTTGTTTACTATGAAATCCAAAAAATTTTCTGCAGATACTCCAAAGGCACATTTGGCAGGGTTTAGTTTCATCTTGTATTCTTAAGGACCTGAAACGATTATGCTAAGTGTGCAATATGGAGCTCTGCCTTCAGTGACTTCACCAGCACATCATCGATATAGACCTCCATGGATATTCCAATTTGTCTTTGGAACATTCGGTTCACCAGACACTGGTAGGTAGCTCCTGCGTTCTTCAACCCAAAAGACATAACCTGATAGCAGTAAGTCCCCTGCTCAGTCATGAAAGAGGTCTTCTCCTGGTCGATTGGATCCATCCTGATCTGATTATAACCTGAGAAAGCATCCATAAAGCTGAGGAGTTCGTGCCCAGCGGTGGCATCCACTATTAAATCGATCCAAGATAAAGGAAAACTATCCTTAAGGCACGCTCAGTTGAGATCAGTAAAGTCTATGTAGAGTCGCCATTTGCCGTTGGTTTTCCTGACAAGAACTACGTTGGCCAACTAGGTAGGGTAATCTACTTCCCTGATAGCTCTGGTTTGAAGAAGCTTGTCGACCTCCTCATTGATTGCCTTCTGATGCTCTGGGGCAAAACTCTTCTGCTTCTGCTTGACAGGCTTGCAAGTAGGATTCATACTCAGCTTGTGAATGATAATCGAAGGGTCAATGCCTTCCATGTCTTCTTGTTTCCAAGCGAACACCCTCATATTCTCCTTTAGGAACAGGATGAGAAGGTCCTTAACCTCTCTACTCAGTTTAGTCCCAATGTAGACGAGATATTTTGGCTCTTCATTAAGCTAAACTAGCTCCAGCTCTTCTGATGGCATTGGCCTAGTGCCCAGTTCGTCCCTTATGTCCAGCTCATCTAGTCGTATGTTTTCAACTTCTTTGTGCTTCATCGAAGTCAAGTAACATTCCCTTGCAACCCTTTGATCTCATCGGACCACTCCAACTCCATTTTTCATAGGAAATTTCATGACCAGATGATAGGCCGATGGGATGGCCTTAATTGCATTGAGAGAAGGTCTCCCGAGCAGCATGTTGTATGCAGAGGGGGCATCAACCACTAGGAATCGTATTGTAGTGGTTGCCTGGCAGGGGGGGTCTCCCATAGTGAGCACAAGCTAGATTGAGCCCAATGACAACACCCGTTCTCCTGCAAATCCCAACAGGTGAGTATTCACAGGATCCAACTTTTCCCTTCTTATGCTCATTTTGTCAAATTCAAAAGCAAATATGATATCTGTTGAGCTTCCGTTATCTATCAGAACCCGATGAACAGTTCTGTTGGCCACAACAGCCCTTACTACCAGCAGGTCGTCATGGGGGTGTTGGTATCCTTCCAAATCTGCATCTGAAAGTATGATGTCTGAGCTCAGCCTTGGTGCCTTAGACACAGCGTACACCTCCAAAGCCTCACCAGCTCTGATTCTGCATAGGTGGGCTTTTTTGGCTGAATTAGATTCTCTGTCTCTTGCAAAACCCCTTGATATTACCCTAATCTCTCCTAGGGGTTATTGGTGCTGCGCAGGAGCCTGCTACTGAGGTGGTGGGGGCTCGATTCTGATTCTCCTGGGCTATGTAACGACGCAACTGTCCTCGTTGGATCAGAAACTCTATCTCCTTTTTCAACTGAATGCAGTCATCAGTATGATGATCATGGTCTCTGTGGTACTTACAGTACTTTGAGGGGTCCCTTTTTGCCGGGTTCGCTTTCATTCGAGGTGGCCACCTCAGGAATTTTTCATTTTGTACTTTATACAAGATTTGTGACATTATTGTGGTGAGAGGGGGAATCTGTCGAGGTGCGTACTTCAGCTGCAGCTCCAGATGAGGTGGTCCCAGGCGATCTCTAACGTCTCTCCTTCTTTTGGGGGAACGATCTCTGTCTCTTCTTGGGGACCTATCTCGTCCTCTCTCCCTTCTGGGATTTCGGTCCCTCTTTTTCTCCTCTTTTCATTTATCTTTTTGTATGGATGAGCTCCCCGCTTTTGAGAGGAGAGTTTCTTCGCCGTTTATGTACTTTTCTACCTTGGCCATGCTGGCCTGGGGATTTTTCGAAATAGAGAACATCAGGTCTTTATATTGTACACCTAAACCAGCTATAAATGCAGTAATGACAAATTTCTCGTCTGGGACGTCCACTTTCAGCAATTTCGAGTTGAACGTCTGAACATAGGATCTGAGGTTCTCGTGGGGTCTTTGTTTCACATTTAGCAAGTGATAACTCGGCTTTCTGTACGTTCGAGCTCCTACAAAGTGAGACACAAAAGATATAGATAGCTCCTTAAAGAAGGATATCGACGCTGGGGGGAGCCTATTGAACCATGCTAGGGCTGAGCCTTTCAGCGTGATGGCAAAGGCTCTAAAGCGCACTGGATCCTGGTATCCATGCAACTCCATCTGGTTCTTGTAAGTGTTGAGGTGATCTACAGGATCCTTTGTTCCATCAAAAGTCTCTATCTACAATACTCTGAATTTCAGAGGAAAGGGAAAATGCAACACGCCCGTGGTGAACGGAGATTTAGCCTGTTGTACCAAGGCATCCATCGTAACTAGAGTCTTGCTTCTCACAGCTTCCTTCATGTGGCTGAGTTCTTACTGGATACCCTGGAAGCGTTGTTCCTAGTACCGTTCTCTCCTTTCCTGTTGATAGGGGAAAAAATTGTTCCTCTCGCCCCCGTCATTCTGACTTTGTACTTCTTCATTGTGTCCATTCCTGGGTTGGTATGTGAGGTTCTGGCCCCATGGTTTGGCTATTTTTTCTTTCTTTGTTGACTTCCCTGAGGGGGTCGAGGTGCGGTTGCTCCCTAGATGGTGGGTTGTTCTGGCCTTCTTGAACTTGTCGTGCCTCCTGTGGACATTGTAAGAGCTTTAAGAGTTCTTCATTTTGTTTCAACAAGCATTGATTGACGAGGTGAAGGGTCTCCATCTCGTTATTCATGGGGAGACCCCCCACGGGTGGATTGGTCTCTTGGACGTTCTCAGGTTGTCTGCTATTAGTAGTTTCTTGTTGATCTTCCATCCGTGGTGGATTTGTCTGACTTCGGCTCATATTTCGCATTGATACCATCAGTCACTGAAAGATCAATTTATTTATAACAGGAACAATCGTTTCTCATAGACGGTGCCAAACTGATGGTGTACTTCAACGTGATGCAATTTTGTGATGACGAGTAAATGAAAGAAACAATATTGGAACTATTGGGATCTGAGCTACTTGGCTCAAGGGAATGATACTGAGAATTGTTGGGGAGTTGGGGGATTAACACAGTAGAAATATAGTGGTTCACCAGTTCGGGAGCTCGACTAATCCACTCTTCAATGGAGATTCTTGCTCCTTCCTTCACTATTTACTATACCAAAAGGTTTACAGAATGTAAGATGTGATACTAGGATTCTTGTCCCTCTGTTTGTGGCGTTACATAGTATTTATAGGGGTATCCCTTAATCTATGGGATCTGATCTGTGATCCTTGTCATCTATCCAAGGAATTCTCCTTGATCTTAGGAGAGTTTCTTGGTTGGTTGAGGATTTTGTGCCTTGAGTGTTATTTCAAACCGTCTGTCGAGTTCTTTGCAGTAACCAATTGCTTCCTCATTGTTTCAGCTTATTATCTCACTTGAGGGGAGCTCTAGCTTTGATTTTCTGAGCTCAGCATACCTGACCTCCATGTTTGACCTCCGTTCCCGAGCTCCTGCTCAGGAATCATTCTAAGAATCATCACTCATCATCCCACTTTATTTGCAATTTCCTACCCATATGTACAGTTTTTTCTCTAATTTATTTTGGGTATTAAATTTTTTTTTTCCTTTTTGAATTTATCAGGCGGTTGATTGAATCCCCTCCAACCATGGCTTGAGTGAGTTCTCAGTTTCTGCATTTTTTGTTCATTCTTCTTTGTTGCTTGGTAATTGGACACATGACAGAAANCAGTTGATTGAACCCACTCCAACCATGGCTTGAGTGAGTTCTCAGTTTCTGCATTTTTTGTTCATTCTTCTTTATTGCTCGGTAATTGGACACAGGATAGAAATAGGTCAGTAAAGAATATGTTCTTGCTAGAGCTCTTTCCCTTTAACACTCGATTTTTCATTTATATCTATTTTTACGCAAGATTTGCTTCGTTAAAGGTTCCTTCAATGATCTTGGGTGTTGATACACATATCTTCTTCACCTCTCTTTGTTTTTGTTTGTTGTTGAGTCTAGATCTTTGTGTGTGTGAGTGTGTGTGTGTGCATCTCTATTTTTCTATGGATGCATCCGTGTATGTCACTGATTTTATTTTGTGCTGAGGTACTGTATCTTGTTTGATCAGAGTTGGTTGAATGATCTCACCAACCACAGCCACCACATGTTCAATGAAATTTCTCAAAGAGCCACGGACAAACTACATTCGCTGCCACCACCACAGGTAACTCTCCTTCCACCCCCATCTTTAACTCTTTCCCTTCACCTCTTTGTACTCACACTTGATAAGCTGTGAAAGGGTTCCTAATACAAGCTTAAAGAATTCACTCATGAATGTCTGAGTTATTGAGAGCAATTCTATACCAACGATTTGCTTGAGAAATGATTGGAATGCCATCTGGACAAAAATAGGTAACACTCATAGATTATATAACTGTTGAGCTCAAGTCTTTTTGTTTCATTCATGAGGATATATCTGTTGAGCTCTGGATCCATGGAAACAATGAAAGGACCCCATCATCCCCATAGCTTGCATTCCTTGCAAGGGCTATCTAGGATTATTTCCTGGGTGGAATTGAGGCCCTTGCACTAACCCAGTTTTCTGCCATGACTGCACCCAAAGCATCAAGTGATTTCCCTACCACTCTCAGCACACAGGGGTGCGGAGTCTTAGTGATATTTTCAGTTTTTTTATGTGCAACCTTTTGAACTTTATATATTATTTTGGCATAATATCATTATGACATTATTTTACTTATTCCTTGCTATCTTACTCTTTTACAGTCAATTTTAACTCACTAATTTTGTTGTTAAAGAGGAAGTTGTTATTGAAGTATGCCCACAAATACAAACTGGGACTTTGGAGGCCTAGAGCTGAAGCTGTGAAATCTTATTTGAGGTTTGATCAAGTATTAGAGACTCTATTTTGAAATCTCTCGATTACCTCTCTAATCCTTTGGAGTAGGTTTAGTGGACTAGGTGACTTACTTGGTGCATGATGTTCTGGATTTGTCTATGTAGACATATTGATTTGTTGAATAAATTGCATGAACTGAAGATCACATTAGAAGAAAACACATGAGAATACTACATACTTAGCCAGTTTAGGGTCACACAACTTTTGTCTGCATTAAATAGTGATCCTCCTTTATCAAACCATTACCATGCTAATGTAAATTGTCATTTTTTGTATCCAAAAAGTAGATAGTAATGACAACATTCAAGGATTTCTCAAGAAGGATGATCACTTTGGGAATATCATAATGTCATTATTATATGACTTGCAAGGAATTTTGATTTTTAAGTATGGTTGACATAGTTTTCTTGGTCAAGACTTTGGTGACCACACATGACCTGCTACTATAACATTTTAAGATGTGAAACCATGCACAGCTTTACCTTTGAATCATGTGTTTAAACCCCTGGTGACATTAACATTGAATCAAGAAGTTCTCTTCATTGAAAATAATTTCATCAATTGCTCTTATGATGGCAATCATATTATATCTATATTGTAAATCATATTTATCTACATTCTTGCTGACTATACATTGACTAATGTTTTTCACGCTTTTTTGTTGAGGTTGTTCATATTCTTGTTCTACGATTGCTTCCCTACGTTGAACTCATATTTTTTTGCTGATGACAACTGTGTTTTTGCCATGTCCCTATATAGTGTCATTGTATACTGTAACTATATTGCAATAAGTAAAACCAAAATCAACGTAAAAGAGTTTTGAATTCTCAATAAAACGAATGTATTTAACATTAAGAAACAAATCAAAAGAAATTCTCACTAAAATTAGGGTTATGTATTTTATGTTTAGAATTTTTTAATGAAGAAAAAATTTAAAATATATGATTTTTCAAAAACTCAAATCAACGTCGAAGAACTTCAAATTGTCAATAGAGATTTACCATACAGTAACATCATTCCTACAGTTTCTGAAACTCTTATAAATCATGGAAAACAAATGTATTTAACATTAAGGAAAAAATTTAAAGAAATTCTGACTAAAATTATGGCTATGTATTTTATGTTTTTGGATTTTTCACCGGTAAATTATTTTCTTATTGTTGGAGATAACCAAATGAAGTTGAACTAAAGATTCGCAATAATCCCAGCGAATGAAAGCCAAACTTAATTTTTCAGCCAAATTAGGGCTTACTTTTTTCTCTTTTAGGGAATTTTCAAGTAATGAACAAAAAAAAGTTTAAATAATTGAAATTAATACCATTAGAATCACCCAAATACTCTAGTGAAGTAGCACAAAGATTTTGGTGAAGAGCTTCTCAAATAACGTCAGAACACTAAATTAGTGTCGAAGACCTTCTCCTTCCTTCTCCATATAAACGATCTCGAAAGTAAGAACACCGATATATTTCTTTTTTTGAAACCCATAATTTTGGCGACGGTAAAAATGGAGAATCCAAAATTTAAGTGTAAACAACGATTCTGACAACTATAATCCAAGATTTCGTCAGTCAAATATGGAATATATACATTTAATGATATGGAAGATATAGATTGAAATCCCAAAATGTTTCAAATTCAAAAGTTTTAGGAATGGTACCAACTGAATGTTGGTTTTGGAAACTGACATTAATGGCTCATTGGTAATTGATGCTTAAGAAATAGGCTATGTTTTTTATTCCCAAAACCAGAGGCCTCTTCATCTTCTTCATTTAAAAAGGGATTTTATGACTTTTTCCTAGCAGATGAATTCGTCTAAACTGTTTTAAAAAGTGTACTTTTATCTTATTAAGTCCTTATAGAGGTACTGGCCTCCTTATGCCCCTAGTGGATTTGTATTATAAGTTGGCCCGAGCACATGACTGCTCATGGTCAACCTAATAGCTCAACGAATTGGGTCAAAGATAATAGTCCTTGATTTGGTTTGTTAGGCTCAATGGACCTGTGACTCGGCCATGGACCCAACAAATTTTTTTTTTGTCAAGATATAAAATGTTTATTAGATAATATGGGTATACTTTAACCCTATCTATGCCTATTCTAGCCTCCTTGAGAACAATTTGCATTAGTTGTTGTGGAAAGGAGGCTATCCAATGAGGAGGGAGAATGTCTTGGCGAGTTTTTGTGGCCACTGTGTGAGCTGGTAAGTTACATGTCCTTTTCATAAAGTTGTACCTAATATAAGGTAGTTGTCGTCCATTATACCAAATATCATGCTGGATTGATTCAATCTTCCTTTATGTTTGTTGTTGGTCCATACTTGAGAGAATCGATAAGTTCGTTTGAATCTAATTCTATGGTCACCGAAGGATATCCATCCTCTAAATTTGTTTACATGCTCTTCTCAATGAATTGGCTCTAGTCACTGATGATGATGTGACGCCTCTAAAATTGGGATTTTTTGTCAACCTGTTGATCACTCATCAACCTGCGAAAATACCCATAAATGTCACATAACTCAATATTACGGCAATAACATCCCTTTTACCA
Source organism: Ilex paraguariensis (assembly GCA_963454935.2). Lineage (NCBI taxonomy): Eukaryota > Viridiplantae > Streptophyta > Magnoliopsida > Aquifoliales > Aquifoliaceae > Ilex > Ilex paraguariensis. The sequence goes on along the minus strand of CAUOFW020010390.1, from coordinate 1,058,952 downwards.
GAAGTATGAATAACACAATGTTTGAGTAGAGTTTCCCTTGTACCGGACACTCCTAAACGTATAACTTGTGTACATTTTTATCACATTACCATTCCAAGGTCTAATATATATCAATTTACTCTTAATTTTACTCCATTCACATTCTTTGAACAAAATGACATTTTCATTTTCTGAAAATTACAAAGGACCTACCGGTAGAAAAACTCACTAGAATACTTCTACCGACAGAGACTCGACGTTCTACTGGTAAAAATGCCTACTAGAATTGTTCTACCGGTAGATAATCAATGTTCTACCGGTAGAAATGCCTAGTTTGCCCTCATTTCAATTTTGACTCTTCCAATCTCATGCCACAACAACTCAAACTAATATAACATATGATTTTATACAAAACATTGTCCATACGAGTTTGTTTTACAATTCTTTACACAATATCACAAGTCCAAAAAAAACTAAATTACATATTTGTTTTACAAAAATGTAATTTAAAGTTATATCTCGGTTTTTCTTTATCAATGAGAGCCCAAATAAGAGTCATCTACCGGCGTTTGTCCCGCATTTGAAATATTGTCCCTATAAAGGGTGAGTCACGCTCAATAAAGTATCTCCTAAAAATGTTACTTCCCAACTTAGATGCATATGAAATGTTCACATGTAATTCAACAATCAACAAACAATCTATTTAAAAATATACAATTCATAATAAAATTTTCTATGTTATATTATGTTATGAGAAGAGACTCACACATTAAACTCAATCTGAACATTCATCGGCTCCCATATCACATGCAATATCATGTGTATGCATCCGGACATTCTAAACTCTTGTCATTGATACTACACATCCAATGACCATAAAAATTCTTGGGTCTTTCTTGAAGTGAGTATTTATGGACTTACACCAACGGACACCTAACCAACATGACATTTATAGACTTCAACCAACAACTCTCGGAGTGAATTCCTGAACATGTTTAACTGGCTTGTGCTTAACCCATCACGGATTGTTGATTGACGATCCATTAACGCCACCGTTTTTTTTAAAAAAATTATTTAAAATTTTTTTCCTTATATTATGTTCAAGAATACAGTGTAATTGATTTTTTTTCATTTTGATTTTTACAAAATTTTTTTGTACATACATTTGGAATATAGAGTAATTGAATAAATGATGTTAACAATAAAATTGTATATTGGTTATACAAGATATGATAAAATAGATGGTTGTTTGTGAGACCCACTATAGTACCTATTAAACAAACAAACATTAAAAAAAAAAAATTGAACTAACAAACATGGGAGGGAATTGAAATTCTTTCTATTATCGGTACTAATTTTCATTGATATTAAAAATATAAGGAATACATTTCTCAATACCTTCCATAGCAATCCTCAAAACAAATATGCCCTAATAAAATTAGACATTCCGTAGCATTAGTAATGAATTTTGATTATTATATATCAAACACCGAAATGGACATGATTTAGTAATGGGTAATGCCATTCAATTGATTCATTATCACTTACAACATGCAATGTTAGGGGATAAACTGACCAATTGCACAGGTCATCACTAAGGTGCCTGGGCAATTGTTCAAAGAATAACTACAATTTCAAAAGAACAATATTCATAATACAAAGGAAGAATAAAGAGTATATTTTCCTGACAATCACATTTGTTTCACATTTAGACAAATAGAAGCAGAGTGACGAGTAATAATACAAAAAGTAATGTTATTGAGANATTTAGACAAATAGAAGTAGAGTGACGAGTAATAATACAAAGAGTAATGTTATTGAGACCTAATTTACTGTAACTTTTAAATTTACTATACATCTCATCAAATATTAAAACTTGATGTTGATGTAATANGCAGAGTGACGAGTAATAATACAAAAAGTAATGTTATTGAGATCTAATTTACTGTGACTTTTAAATTTACTATACATCTCATCAAATATTAAAACTTGATGTTGATGTAATAATTTTATGAAATTGTGTCAAATTCATAATCTATCCCAAATGGACCAGTGATTGGGAAATCCATTATCGGCATCCACAGCAGAAAGTAATTATACTTACTTTAGGGGTCTCTTCGTTATTTAGACAATTGTCAGGGGAGGTCATGATAGTTAATCTTAAGATAGGTTAGATCTCGGTGCAAAAGCTATCCGACGGTCACTAGTGACTCTCCGAACAGCTCAGAAGTACAAGGGAACAAAAAATATTCTCCCAAATCGGAGAGAGCAGTGACGCTGCGGAGAGAGAGAGAGAGTAAGCATAGGAAAATGAGGAAATNAAAGGGAACAAAAAATATTCTCCCCAAATCGGAGAGCAGTGACGCTGCGGAGAGAGAGAGAGAGTAAGCATAGGAAAATGAGGAAATTCGATCCATGGCCCGTTTTCTTCAGGAGGGAATGGAACCGTAACTGGCCATTCCTAGTCGGCTTTGCCATCACCGGCACCATCATCACCAAGCTTTCCCTTGGCCTTACTGGTATTCTCTCTCTCTCTCCGTATAGATGCACATGTATGTAGATCATGTATAATTTGTTAAGATTTGAACAACTTTTTTTTATCTTTTTTACCGTTGCCAATGTGCAGAGGAAGATGCGAAGAACTCGCCCTTCGTCCAGAGGCACAAGAGGTACGCCCCTAAGCTGCCNCCGTATAGATGCACATGTATGTAGATCATGTATAATTTGTTAAGATTTGAACAACTTTTTTTGATCTTTTTTACGGTTGCCAATGTGCAGAGGAAGATGCGAAGAACTCGCCCTTCGTCCAGAGGCACAAGAGGTACGCCCCTAAGCTGCCCTAAATCCATAGTTTGTATCTTAATGATATAATTTGTATCTAAAACCTAATTTTTTTATTGTGTTGTATATCGTGTTTTAAGTGTTTGATCCTAGACAATAAGCTTATGCTCACTTTTTGTACACCTTTAGCAGCAAATCTCTTATTTTTCCGAAGGCCACAGGTTAACCAGGAGAACAGAAAATTGGTAAAAGAACTAAACTAGACGTGCTGAGTTGTAACAGAGGTCAATGAGGGCTAACATAAGTCTAAGTTATAACAATGACTTGCATAGTTGCATTACATTTAACAGGTTAGAAAAGTGCAAGCGTTGGTTTTGCTTAAGGACTTCCCCAAACAAGGAAAAAATATTAATAGCAATGGTGATATCACCAACCATAATGTATAAACAAATAGGAAAACGGACCGAATACAAGCCAATAATTATCTATCTATGTAACCACTCTTCTTCCATGTAAGTTAATAATTACCCAAATAGAGTTCACTTTGCCCATTTAGAGGTTTATTATTGGTTGGTGATACCATGTCATCAATGTTGACATCGTATCACCGTTGCATTGAATATTTTCTCACAAACAAGGTGTTGGTTTTGTAAACCTCTAAGCCAAATCACAACTAAGTTAAAAAAAAAAAAAAAATTAGCTAAAAAGTAGTAAAATATGAATGATTTTAGACCACCCCCAACTCATTACTAGCTTTGTGATGACATTTTACGAAAAATAAAGAGAAATAAAACTTGTGCTTATTACACAGTCACAAATTGTGTAGTGGGCTGAATTACATAGAAGCCTCAANAGAGGTACGCCCCTAAGCTGCCCTAAATCCATAGTTTGTATCTTAATGATATAATTTGTATCTAAAACCTAATTTTTTTATTGTGTTGTATATCGTGTTTTAAGTGTTTGATCCTAGACAATAAGCTTATGCTCACTTTTTGTACACCTTTAGCAGCAAATCTCTTATTTTTCCGAAGGCCACAGGTTAACCAGGAGAACAGAAAATTGGTAAAAGAACTAAACTAGACGTGCTGAGTTGTAACAGAGGTCAATGAGGGCTAACATAAGTCTAAGTTATAACAATGACTTGCATAGTTGCATTACATTTAACAGGTTAGAAAAGTGCAGGCGTTGGTTTTGCTTAAGGACTTCCCCAAACAAGGAAAAAATATTAATAGCAATGGTGATATCACCAACCATAATGTATAAACAAATAGGAAAACGGACCGAATACAAGCCAATAATTATCTATCTATGTAACCACTCTTCTTCCATGTAAGTTAATAATTACCCAAATAGAGTTCACTTTGCCCATTTAGAGGTTTATTATTGGTTGGTGATACCATGTCATCAATGTTGACATCGTATCACCGTTGCATTGAATATTTTCTCACAAACAAGGTGTTGGTTTTGTAAACCTCTAAGCCAAATCACAACTAAGTTAAAAAAAAAAAAAA
>CAUOFW020010390.1:1039845-1053069 GCA_963454935.2 Ilex paraguariensis | reverse complement strand
GAAGCAGAATCGCTTTTTATAATAAAGCGTTCGCTTTTTCGCTTTTTTCGCTTCTTCGCTTTTTCGCTTTTTCTCGCTTCGCTCACATTCGCTTCGCCTGGGGTCCTCGCTCGCCTCGCCTCGCTTCTCGCCTAGGCGAGCGCCTAGGCGAGCTTTTCAAAACACTGTTTGTGATGACATTTTACGAAAAATAAAGAGAAATAAAACTTGTGCTTATTACACAGTCACAAATTGTGTAGTGGGCTGAATTACATAGAAGCCTCAAAGCCCGCTTCTAGAAGGATTCGGAGAACTCTAGAGTGGGGGTTCCGGAGAACTTTGAGTCTTCTTTAAAGTACATTCTAGACAACACTAGGGTGAGTCTCATATGCAAGTGTATATCACAAGAGAGAATGAAAGTATTGTATTGCAGAAGGGGAGATTACACTTCTCGAGTCTTTCATGGGTCTCATATTGAGAATTTTGATATTTTCTAATTTGCAATCAAGAGAGCTAAGAAAGACTCAATAAATTTTTATATTATTCATTAGATCACTACCTTGGTGTTTAGATGATACCTGTTATAAGATAAGTTGGAACAACCATTTGATTAATGTCAATGTCAAGCAAATTAACTCTCATACGGATGGTGAATTAAAAGTAGCTTTCATAGAGACGAAGCTCTTGGGCATGTGCACCTCTATTTTTCCCAGTATGTTCTTGGCAATTATCACGATTCCCACCACAGCTATTGTCCATAAACAAGCTTTTATTACCTCCTTCCTCAACCCACCATCCTTGAGCCACCACAGCTGCTGCCCATAAAGCTATTATCCATAAATATAGTTTAATTACGTCATTCCCCAGGCCAGTTTGACNATCCCTAAGCCACCACAGCTGCTGCCCATAAAGCTATTATCCATAAATATAGTTTAATTACGTCATTCCCCAGGCCAGTTTGACATTTGATTGACGAGTGTTTCTCACTAATTGCACCCTTGTGAGAATGCTTCACTAGCTATCAAATTTTCAAGTACGGTGGATAAATTATCTCTAATATGAAGCGAGGAAAATGTGGTTTCAATGTGGAGAGTAAATATAAATTGCATATATACGTTATTATTCAACGAATGTTGCTGGAATGAATGTAGAAAATTAAAGCTTTGTTTACGTGCAATTGTCCTCCCCCACTCACCTATCAAACAAAAACAAAAATTCTTTAGTGCAATCCTACCTAAAAGAAGCCATCGTAATTTTATCAACTCAATTAATAAAATTTGATGAACAACACGCATTATGAAATTTCTATGGCCTTTTTTCAAATTACATTGTCAGTCACGCATAATTCAACCTTATTAGTTTTTCATTACATCTCAAGAAGCTCGTGGCCGAAATCGCGTAGGTCTCCATGTGATTCGGCCTTCTAGGCGATCTGTGATTGTGTGTAACAAGTGCGAATTTTTATTTCTTTTTGGTACAATATCATCACAAAACATCTCTCTCTCTCTCTCTCAGTTTAATATCTCTCTGAAGCTAGTAATGTGTTAGGGGCCTATGATTTAGATGGTCTAAAATTATTCATATTTTACTACTTTTTACCCTAGACTTTAAAAAAAAAAAAAAAACTCTAATCAACACCTTGTTTGGGGAAGTCCTCAAGCAACACCATGGCTTGCACTTTGCTAACAATAGATCTGTTCTTGTTAGTTTAGTTCTTTTACCGTTTTTTTATTCTCCTGGTCGAGTTGTGGCCTTTGGAAAAGTAAGAGATTTGCTGCTAAAGGTGTACAAGAAGTGGGCATAAGCATATTGTAGTCTATACAAGAAGAACGTAAAGTGAATATTCATTGAATTGGAGTGTCCACAATCCAAATATGCTTTCTAGGGGCTTTTGAAGTAGCTACTATTTGGTGACTGAAATTTGGAATCTATGTATGCCATTGTCTATGTTCCCGTGTCCCACCCCTTTCCTTCAAGTCGGGTGGAGGTTTTAGGGATGCCAATAGCTCGGATTTTGTGTGAATTCCTAGTCCATGGGAAAAATAATTAGGACATTTATTTCATATCATAAGAAAATTTCGGATATCATTTCCTCATGGTACATGGTATTAGTTTGACTTTGGCATAACACGTTCTAGTTTTTGTTCCGATCTTGGATTTGGGATATTCTCACTCCCTTTGTTGAGTCCTTAGATTTGGGAGATTTAGACGCCCTTTGTTAATCCTTGCACTCTCTTTGGGAGGAGGTGTTGATTCTTTGCAGGTTTTGCAAAGCACCAACTCCAAGGGAATCTAAATCATAAAGTCCACAAAATAGTGTATAGGGACTTGGGTATATATTTGTTCTAGTGAACAACCTGTTAAGTTCCAAAATTGGCTGACAGTCCAAGTAAGCTGTAGCATCCAATGAATGTTTATCTTGAAAGAATCCAAGTATAGTTATCTACAGATCTTATAGTGCGCATACCCATTTGGAAAATATTTTTTGAAATGACCAATGTGTATGTTTAAATAAAATTTTAAACTTACTTGTTCTGGTTGTATAGCCCCTAATCAGTTTTTTCCTCTTTGAATAAGTTTTTGGATTAATAATACATTTGAAGAACTCAATTTAGTCCTCACTTCTTGTTTAGTTTTGTCAGTTTGGTCCTTAAAATATTCAATTCGTGTTATTTTGGTCTTTACATAAACGGACTGTTAAAGTTTTGACGAAATGATACAATGAGGACTAAACTCATAAAAAATACATACTTTAGGGACTAAAAGTGTTATTAAATAAGTTTTTTGTGTGCCTAAAAAGTTTCAAAAATATATCAACGTGTGTGTGTGTGTGTGTGTGATGTAATTTCTTGAACTTATGATTTGACGCTTCCCATGTATGTTATATAGGTGAATTCTTGCTAGCCATGTTGGTTGTGTTGCCAGAGGTGGACTCATGGAAGGAAGGGATGCTTGCTTGCTCGCACTGATTTCATCGTTTGTAATAACAAATGAAATGATACTTTTTTAAGTACTATATTTTTGAGATTGCTAGCCATTGTTTGGGCATTTGAATAAATGGAATACTTTTGTTGATAGGTCATCTATGTTTTGTGTTGATTCAATAACCAAGAGCATCCTACATAATTGAGAAATGTCCTCAATTTAAGAGAGGCACAGGAATGTGCCTTTAATTATCTAATTGGATTTGTGATGGGTGTGAGCTTGCAAGCTCTTCTACACATCCGAAAGTTAAAAACCCTTCTGGTTTTGTTGTGGGCTTGGAGCATTTTTAATAGTACTCTCTATTTTAGACTGAATAATTTTTTTTTATAAATACAGAACATTTTGATAAAATTTTAAAATAGGGAGTGAAATATCCTAAACAACGTCAATAAGCTCTTTATTTTAATAGAAAAATAATTTTATAGTTAATAATATTTAATGAAGAATATATATGTCATTTTTTTATTCATTAAAAATAGAATAAAGAATGAGATGAGTTCTTCAAACGTAAAGGGTCATATAAAGTTATTTATTTTAGTAATTAATTCTCTAAAATAAAGAATTGAGTGAGACTAAATAATTAATTGGAGATGCTCTTACTAGTGACTACAAACATTTGAGTATAATTCTTGGATTGGGATACTTGTGTAGTGAGAAAATTTTGAAGTTTTATTGGATGGAGTTTTCTTTTGTATTTTTTTTGTGTATTTTTCAAGTAGTGTTTGTTTTTTTTCCCTTTCTTCTCGAGGTTATGGTCCTTTCCTCAAAACCTGACAATACATAAGTATACAAGTAATTAGTCGTACTTAAATATGCTATATAACAAAAAAAAATTGCAAGACATTACTAACGCATGAATGCACAAAAATAAAAATTCCCAGCTGTGCATGAAGTAGAGTGACAACTAAATCGTTTCTTATCATATTGTTGCGTTATTTCAAATTCATGTCAAAAACTTTTCAACCTTAACACAGTCTTTTTAGTTAATTATGTCGAATGACATAATACTAACACAACTCGCTCCAAACTTGAAGATGGCCTATATAACACATTTAAATAAATTAAGAGGTCATGTCCGGGTTGACAAATAACAGGAAGAAAATCTTATACCTTGCACTCGGCCATGGATGGTAAACCATTTGTTGATACTATATGTGATAAGAAAATTTATTTATAGTGTACTCCAGGTATGAATCAGTTTGTAATAAGAAGAATGAAAAATTATATAGTAAGTATAAAATGGTTTTTAATGAAATATTATACCAAAAATTTTAAAAAAATCGATATACTAAATAACTTACATGTTCAAAAATTGTGACATTGTCCATTTGGGTATTGGTTTTGTGATGTAGTGATGATGTGTATGCGGTTATTGGGGTCGAATGTTAAACTGTCAAACTTTGAAAAAAAAAACACTAAATTTAAAAATATTATGTATTTTATGTGTGTTTAATATAAATATTTTTAATTTTATGCAAAGTTTTATCGTAAATTTAAAAATTAAACAAAATCAACCTAAATCAAGGTACAAACAATACACTTTTAACATATAACATTTAGATCATTTAATTTAAAAGAAATTCAATTTGAGTTGTTATTGTGTTTTTTCAAATTTAAGATAGAGGTGTATGAAAGATAGGAGTGTAGAACCTTAAAATAAGAGGTTTCTTTGTGGCACGGGAAAAGAAATTCAGGACTAACTGTAGACCGTTAGATCAAAATTTTTGAGATGATCTGAACCGTTTTTTATGTTGGGATTACGTTGTATGTTGGATGTGTTTATATTTTGTTTCAAAAAGATCTAAATCTCTCTTTGTCTTTTGAATTTAAATTTTGTTCTACTTTATTATATAGATATGAGAGAGAGAGAATTTTAATATTAGTCAAACTTCTAAAATTTAGGAGTTGTTAGTTTTTAAATTTATTTTAATTAAACATAATTACTAGGAATAGTTTGGACAACGAATATCAAAATAGACTTAATATTAAACGAGTTTCTTTAATGAACTTATCATCAAATAAGTCCACAAAAAAGATCGGCCTCCAAATTTTCCAATAGATTTTTATCCTTGCTACATCCTTGAATCATTGATGGCTTCATTTTGTTATTTCTTTTGTCTTGAATAATTCGTTGTATATGTATCTTTAAATTGAGAGTTGAATTATGAATTAAAAAAAAAAGTGAAATTATAAATGAAACATTTATGATTTCGGACAAATTCATACATATATTGTCATGTGGTTTTAAGCACCTGTTTTTTATTTTTCGATACTTTAAACATGTTCATATTGAATTGACCCTAAATAATTGATATTATGACTTTATTTAGTTTGAGTTAAACCTACAATATAATTATTCGATGGAACAAACAAGGCCCCCCTACGGTAGCTGCCACTAGGCCTCCAACATGGACTGCAGAAGTGTCTTCTGCCCACCCTTTTGGATTGATTACACCTGAAATGGAGTGATCATTCAAGATTTTATTCAAATTTATTAGCGCCAAACTTTCTATGTAATGCGACTTAAAAGCATTATTTTAATGTAGTGCGCTAAAGGCATCATTTAAAATGCCGTTTTAAAAGTGTCTTTTCAAATGACATCTTTAACTACGAAGGCATTATTTAGAATAACGTCTTTTAAAAAGTGACTGAATTTGAGAAATAAGTTTAAAAATATCTTATTTCGAAAAATAAATTTTTGAAGATAATGGGTATGATAAAAAACTCGAGAAAAAAAAAATCCAGAATCAGAAAATTTCTTGGTTTCCATAATTAGAACAAGGAGAAGAAGAAAGAGACATAAACCACCACCATTTTAACTAAGACAACTTAATGAAATTTGAAGAATAATGAATGCATGACAGAAAACACATACTGGGAGCAAAAAACAAGAAAAAAGAAGAGGGTCTCTGAAGCCCTCCCAGNCTGGGAGCAAAAAACAAGAAAAAAGAAGAGGGTCTCTGAAGCCCTCCCAGACAGAATTGAAAATTGAATTTAACTGCCTTTGGTTCATTTCTTGTTGGGAACTTCGAGCCTCTGTCGGAAATCCTCTTTCATGAGAGGAAGACCATCCCGCAACTTAATCTTTGGCTCCCATCCTAGCAATTCCTTCGCTTTTGTGATGTCTGGTTTTCTCTGTCGTGGATCATCAGGCGTGTTTTCCACCATTTTGATCTCCACTTTTGGGTTAATAAGCTGAAAGTCGAAATTGTGAAGCATTTTCAATTCAAAATACAAAGTGAAGCGAAGTTTCAAGTTTAGTGTATGCATAAATGAAGAGACATCTGAGTCATCAATTCACAAACTGTTCCATTCCTGAGCTAGAAATGTTCAACAGAGGCTAGAGAAAAAGCAAATTCAAAGAAAAAAGAAATCCTAAAATTGAGTGATTACTATGATCTTCTGCCATGTAATTGTTTGTATATAAATCTTTTAGGGACACAACCAGCCACGCTAATCTTTATTCAACCTTGAAAGCATCATCTGACTAGTCAAATTCCTTCATCCTTCAATAACTAAACCGTAGTCCTAAACCAACACATTCCATCTCTTGTTGGCAAACAGCCAGACATGGAACTTGCAATTTTCCTACTCATAATTATAACCTTGAAATCATTTTCGTTTCTGGACACCATTATACACAACTAAACCCCATTTCTTCAATAATTTAGCCTCACAAAATTACTTATACCAGCCCTTCAGTTTGTTTTATTGATGTTCTGCATCAAGTTCCACATCATACCTACCAACAGATAGATTTATATGTAGTTGTCCTGCATCATGTTTTGTCCAGATCTAGAGTTCTTAAAAATATGATGGGATGTGGCATACACAATCATGGTTATATTACATAAATGATTTTGGGCCATTTTGATCAGAAACTTTTGCTCGCCACCTACTTTATTATTCAAGACTTGTATACAAAACTTGCCCAATCCCTCTTCATGAAGTTTACAATGGCATCTGTTCCATTCACTTCGCATAAAGAAACATATTTTACTCGTCAATACAAACCTCAGTATTGGTTCCCCAGTTCCCACAATCAAGTAAAAACTTTGACTTCGCAGAAATATTATTGTTGAAATAAACTTATATTGATTGTTTAGTTGTTCAACAAAATCATAAAAAAATTTCTCACAGATTCTAAAGAACTGCTAATAAGTCATCTGCACTACTCATTGCTATGTAGCAAAATTGGAAGCAAATGAGGGTTGAGAGTTGAGAATAAGAGATAAAGCAAAGAAATAACTGACCTCCCTCACCGTCTCTGCAAGTTCAAGCATAGTGAATTCACCTGCAGTGTAGAAGAGATTAATCAGGTTAGTACCCATTTTTCTATACAAAGAATACTGGTGCTTCAGTCTCAGCACCATAGCATTTCTAGGTAAGAATTTTTAAGTAACCTGGATTCCCAATGTTGATTGGCCCAGTATGCTCCCCTTCCATGAGTCGAATGAGGCCATCAATCTTTAACATTGTGAAACAAATTGAGAAATAGGTCATCACTAACTCAATGTATCACAATAAAATACGTTGTCTGTTTGGTATGTTGGTACATAATTTCCTACCATATCAGAAACATAACAGAAACTACGAGTCTGTGTTCCAGGAGCTTGAACTGTCAATGGTTCATCCCTACAAAAGTGTGAATCACAAATAAAACATTAAAGATCATAACATAAACAGTTGGTGAAAGATGTTTGGTTAAGCTGTTTCAGCCAGAAACCATGGTGATGAAAATAGTAGCACAGTCACAACAAACAGCTATTCTTGACATGAACTAAACTAACAACGGCCCCCTCTGAAGGCTTCTTGTTAGACATTCATGCTAAATTGCTAATGCTAGACATCATAGAATAATCCTACTCTTAGCAGATATAAAGTGTTGAATACTTTGGTTCCAGTCATAAGTCTCTTGAAGGCCCAGAGAATGGGCTAATTTATTTTAATGGATGGGTTAATTCCAGTGGTATAAGAGAAGATAAAAACATACACGTAGTTATTCTTTTATGACTCACCTAATTGCTTGAGCTATGAAATTGCTGACGACACGCCCATCATCAATATTCATGCGAGGCCCATAAGTGTTGAAGATTCTGGCAATGCGTATTTCTGGTGAAGAATACTGAAGTCAATGCATCATAACATTTTTGCTTTACCCTGACCATGTTTGTAGTGAAGAAAGTAACATGTTACCTATCCCATGCTGCCTATGATAGTCAAACATCAAAGTCTCAGCCACACGCTTCCCCTCATCATAGCAGCTGCGAACCCCTATTAAACCAGCAAAATATCTTCGTTGCTGAGGTAAAATTATCAGGAAGTTGCAAATGCCAATTTACAAAGTAATTACACAATAAAAAAACATTAATCTAGATATACGGAGATATAGAAATGTTCACAGATCACGTAACAAGGGGGGATAACATTTTGATATTCGGCATGCATACTGCTTTTTTGTACTTTGAAACAGTGACCTCAAACTTTGATATAAATAATGTATAGAGACTCATATGAGATGTCCAACATGACCTAACTCTAATATTGGAGTGTATACCGTGAAGATATATAAGTTTAAAAGTTATAATGGCAAAAAAAAAAAGAATGAAGAGTTCAGAAACAGAAATTGATAAGACATTGAAACTGCTTACACTCTCTTATGCACATATATCTCCACCAAACAAAGACTTGAGACGAACTTACCAATTGGGTTAACATTACCCCAATAGCTCTCAGGTTGGGGATGCACAAGAGGATCACCGTATACCTCTGATGTTGATGTAAGCAAAATCCTGTATGCCATTAATATGATATGAATGAGTGAAGTGACAAGATAAATGATGCCTGGTCAAAGGACTAATGCATAGTGAAGTCTCCCCCACCTTGCTCCAACTCGCTTGGCAAGTCCCAGCATGTTTAGTGTACCGATAACATTTGTCTTTATTGTCTGTGGAAGTAATTTACTTTCAGGTTAAGATACTCTAGTTCATCCTTGGGCACATAATATGACAATTTAAAAGTGAAAGATGAAATAAGAAAAGAGAAAGGCAGGAAAGCCATGATTGTCAAGAAAGTATCTGCCACTGCACATGTCCTCCAGCTAAAGCTGGTGCTTCCCTTGTGGACATCAAAGTGGCCAGAGTGACAAAACTTGTCATAGTTTAATAGCAGCCAGACTCTGTCTATTACCAATAATGAGCACATAGGAACCTTGTGAACAGTATGTACAGTAACTGCCATGACATTTCAGGACATCTCTACGTATCATGGCAAATAACAAGAAGCTTGTGCTGATCAAAAAGGTAAACACATGCATCTCTAAAAATGTTCCCTCTATACTGTGGCTTAATAATTATTTTGATAGGATTCAGGATGAAAATGCTTAGTCATGCTTGACGAGCTAGGGAAAAATGAAGGTCACAAGACGAATACTATTTCAAAGAACACAAAAGATGTACAAATGAGAACCCTGTGAAAGGGAAAATATTCTAGTTAGATATCCTGTACCCAAACCTATTATCCACTTTGCTGGCAAAAGAGATATTCTTCATGTGCAGGTTGCAAAGAGCAGTGAACCTTCTCATTTGCAGGACGATAAAGAGTGACAACTATGTAACACATTGAGAATGACACAACTTGATGAGCTCTATTACACATACCTTCACGGGATTGTATTTATAGAAAATTGGAGAAGCGGGGCATGCAAGATGGTAAATCTGATCAACCTCAACCAGCAATGTCTCCGTGACATCTGCAGTAAGAAAAACACACTATAGTTAGGCATCCCAAGCAACACCTCTGAACATTATTAAAACAAAAAACAAGTCCATCATAATTTTGTTAGAGTCACCCAATCTTAGGCAACTACCAACCAAGATGGAGTAGAATATTTGATTAAATCATGACAGAAAATCATAAGAACTCCTAGGACACATATACTGCACTGCAAATCAAAAAGTCCATTTCCAATTAATAACATCTCAAAAGTTCTAGTGTAGACTGCACAGGATCCAATAATCAAAGACAATGCAGATTTTGAATTCATGTTCAATATTTCCTTTACATGAAACCTCTCGTCATGGGCAGATCTTTACTTGATTATCTTGGTTTAACATGGGGAGAAAACAAGTAAACCTTAAAATCCAGCACGTCAATTGTTACATACACGTCTTTAGTCAGGAGCTGATACCAAGATCAGTAGTCACATATACATTTCTTTTATCAGGAACTGATACCAAGATCATAAAGTGATATCATGGCATGTGCAACAAACACATGAATGGAGACAAATCCCCCTGAATACTGGATATGAAAATGTCGAAAATATTAAAAGAGAAAAAGAAGAGAAAGTACCATGACGAATGAGCTCAAATCTTGGATGACCAATCCATTTCCTAAGATTATCCTTTGAGCCAGTGAAGTAATTATCCGCAACAATTACCTGTGTTTAAACACCAAAAAAAAAAAGAAATGTTAAATATGACTTCTTAAAGAGCATGTTCATTTTGTTTGTGCAATGTTTAAAAAGATTAATATTGACTGGTCCTTTTTTTATTTGTCAGTTCAGCAAGCCCCATGTGCTTGTTGTGACTTGTGACACAAGTACATTGCATATATACAGCTCCCAATCACTAAAATGGAACACTTAGGAGAAGATAAGAAAACCATTATTACCTCATTCTTTTCATTTTCCATCAGTTTGTCCACTAGGTGAGAACCAATAAATCCAGCTCCTCCGGTAACCAAAATTCTCAAATTGGGCTGCCATTAAGCGAGAGAAATGCTGAATAGCACATGTTGCGACTATGGTTATGCTAGGCAATACAATGATAATACAACAAATTTGTATATGTTCCGAGAACTGGAGACCACATGAACATCGCCATATCAGTAACAACTGGTATAAATCCCCGCTCAAGGATGGGATACTCATAGAACCAAAAGCAAAAACTGACTGTTGGCATATCCTCTATACTTCTGACGTAAAAAATGTAAGGATGCGATGAATAAGACGTCTCATGATCTTCCTAATCTAAAATTGTACATTCAACCCAAAGAGAAGAGTATTCTACTAGCACTCTGCTTGACATCATATGCCCTTCTGTTATAAAGGAGATAAACAACGTAATTTTGTGATGTGGTTGATTACGCAGTGGATCTACCTTACACTGAGTTTTGATTCCTATGGTCCAAGTTGACCTATACAGGAATTATCTAAGGTAAGCTCAACAGTACATGACTCCTTGTCTACGAATTCTTTGGATGGTTAACCAAAATCAACTACATGAGTTTATGCCACAAGTAACGTCGCTGTAGAAAACACTGGCATACAGTACCAATTTTCATAAGCAAGATGAGAACAAAAGTTCCAACCAAGCAATTTGTATTTTGCAACGTTCTGATGAGAATCAAAAATTTTCTCACGATTAAAATGTACCTGAAAGAATTTTGAGAAACGCAATGGAGATGGGGTCGGAGGTGGCTTAGTTGTGGTTTGGTAATCTCCATTGGAAGAATTGTTTGCCATTGCTCAGTTTTCCTTCAAAAATCTGTACGCATCACAAATTCCCAAATTAATACAATCAATATCCCATCTATAAATTTTACATACATATTTCAAAGAAGTTGATTTGGCTGTCTGCATTATCTCTTTAAATCACTCAAAATTTGAACATTCGATACAACCAACATTAATTAAGACCTGCAAGCTTTAAAAAAAAATTAACTCTAATTGATTTCTATACTAATATTAACCTAAACAAAAGAAAGACAAAGATACCGAGACTGGGACTGGGACAGACTTGATCACTAGCTTCAGATGAAAATCGAAAACCCTAATTGTTTTTGCTCCACAAGTAAACACAAGCTCAACATATGTGAATGTGCATATATATAGTTATACATATAAGCGTAGAACCATATGAAAAGATCGAAACTCTGATTTCCTGCAAACCACGCCAACTCGAATGCTAAAAAACGTAAAAATACATAAGAATGGAATGCTTCAAAATCACGAAACACATAAGATAATGATAAGTCCTCGATAACAACAACCAAAACAGAGACCACACCAAACTGTTCTACATTACACTCACAATTCAGATCTAAGACTACAATTGCGAAAAAATTGTAATTCAACTTTTTTACCTTTCAAAGATTCTTGGGTTTTGGTGACTTTGGGGATCCAAGCAGCGAGGATCGCGGGTTGTGACTATAGAGATTTGGAGAAGGAGGAACTAGAAATTGCTCCCTAAAGCTACACGTTATTTGTGTCATTTAAGTTTTTGAAATTAACTTTTAATGGTAAAATATATTTTTAGTGTTTATTTGATACACAAATTTTCAATTGTGTCTATTTAATCTTAAAGGTTCCTAATTTGTATTTAAATGATCCAATCCCAAATGTTACTTAAAAAATAATGACAATTTTGATCANAATGATCCAATCCCAAATGTTACTTAAAAAATAATGACAATTTTGATCACACGTTAATCACGTTATTTTCAATTTTGCCCCGATTTAGTCCTTAAAGTTCTTAATGTATGTTTATACGACCTCACATGATTAACGCATGATTAAAAACATTAACGATTTTTTAACGGACATTTAAAATTGAGCCACACAGATATAATTTAAGTAAGGATCAAAATTTTATTTCGGTGCATTGTTTCCGTCATCTAGAAAATGGAAACGGCTCGACATGTTTCGGAAACATTTCGATCTGTTTAGAAAACAGAATGAAAAATAATAAAAATTTAAGAATTATTTTTTCAAAATATTGTTCGAAATATATCAAAAAATCTTGAAATATCTTGAAATATTCTGAAATAATTGTACAAATATATTAAAATATAATAAAATGTTTCGAAACATTACGGAACACCTCGAAGTATTAAAATTTTGATTCTATCATTGATTCGTTTTGGTCTCCTTTGAAAGGAAAACGTTTTGGATATTTCGACCATTTCAAAACGATATTTTGATTCTTGAATTTAAGAACCTTAGGAATTAAATAAACACAATCCAAAAATTAGAGACCAAATAAATATTACACACATACTTTAAGGATTAAAAATATATTTTACCCTAACTTTACGTGGTTTTAGTCCCTCACAATCGGAATTTCCACTTTTATTTAAATTTACTATTAATCTTAATAAAACATCTAGGAATGAGATTTTCTCCCGAGTAGGACCCATTGTATATAATGGGTCCCCTTCTCATGAAAGATGATTAATGTTTTAAAAAAAAAATTGAAG
>CAUOFW020010390.1:991435-1038666 GCA_963454935.2 Ilex paraguariensis | reverse complement strand
TTATTTCCTTTCATTGGTCAGTAAATTATGGGTGATTTTGTCGGGTAGAAATCTGAAATCTCTATAACATATTATCTCGTCAAATATATGTCATATACATACTAGGTGGGAGACGTTCTTTTTTGACTAATTATAATATACTCGGAACCAATCCAACGATCAATTTGTGCATCCAAACAAGTGTATTCAAAAATGGATTGGATTATTGTTCTAAACCCAACTTACATACCTGCCCAAACCCTCCAAACAAACAGGCCATAGGTGTGACAAGATGAGAAAGAAACCAACCAGTCAACCACAATGCCAGTCTTCTTTTGCTCCTACGCCAGAGAGTTAACTGCTAAAATTTTAAAGACATTGGCAACAACATAAATTGCTCTGAAGACACCTATATCAAGTAAAATCGAAAATCCCAGATAGTTCATTTTTAATATGAATTAAAAACA
Organism: Ilex paraguariensis; assembly: GCA_963454935.2. NCBI lineage: Eukaryota > Viridiplantae > Streptophyta > Magnoliopsida > Aquifoliales > Aquifoliaceae > Ilex > Ilex paraguariensis. Next base: position 1,038,220 of record CAUOFW020010390.1, on the reverse strand, counting down.
ACGGGGGATAATTTTCATACTGTGGCTGTAGTTTAGTGGTAAGAATTCCACGTTGTGGCCGTGGAGACCTGGGCTCGAATCCCAGCAGCCACACAGTCTAATTGAACCTTTTTGTCAATACCTTTCCATCCCAAGTTCCAATCCAATGTCGTTTGAAGTATTTTAGACTTTTTTTTTTGGGTTTTTTGAGTAATACTACACAATTCAAATGAAATTCAAAAAGTTACAAGCTAAATGTATATTATTTTTTAGATGAATAGGTCCCATCAATTTTTTCAGTGAAATCCAGTCATCCAACGCTCATCTAGGGGTATTCAAATTTTCGATTAGCCGCAATTTTTTATTCTATTCGTCCCTATTGAACTGCTAGCCAAAAAAATTGGGTAGAAATGCAGAAGAGTTTTTGGTCTTCCAATTAAATCGGGTCGGAATGAGGAATAACAATTAATTTTCGTATTCTTACCCGCATTAATTTATATAATAAAACAACTCATACTTTGAATTTTATCTCAATCATATTTTCTTCCTCAAAAACATCACCAATCACTTATCTCACCTATCATTTCTCTATCAGACTCAAACGTTAAGTCGTATCAGTCATTTCTATCACATGTTTAATCATTTATATATTTCTTTTTTAAAAATATCACATCACTCATTTTTATCATATGTTTCNTCGTATCAGTCATTTCTATCACATGTTTAATCATTTATATATTTCTTTTTTAAAAATATCACATCACTCATTTTTATCATATGTTTCATTATTTAATATTTGATTAATTTGTAGTTAATATAATTTTTATTTCAAATATTATCCATATACAATAGTATACACATGTTAAAAAAATTTAATATAGTAGGATCGATTTTTTGGGTATTAGAATTTTATATTTTATCGTGCCTTCAGACACGAGTTATGACTAGTTTATATATATGGTTAAAACTTAAAATAATTGTTATTATATTTGTGCAACAATTATGATAGATTGATGTTTATGATTTCTTGTATCTTATTCTAATTGTTGTTGTAATTATTTTAGATTTTAGTGTTATTGGTTTATGATGTTGTTAAATTGGTGCATGTTATTTAATTGAATTGTTAAAATAATCCAAAAATTAATAATTACAAAAGTATTCACCCGATTTCTTACCCGATTAATTTGGTCGGAAGTCGGATAGGAGTACCACACTTGATTGGGTAGGGTAAGCCAAGAAAAAATTCTTTTTACAAAATATCAAGTAGAAAGACGAAAAATCATATTTTCTAACCGTAGGGTAAGATGAACACCCTTACTCTCATCCAAGAAATGATATACATTGGAGTTGCAGTTTTTGGGTTGCATAACATGTTTTTTTTAATCCCAAAAAGGGGAGAGGGTGACCACTAAATAATAACCCTTTAGGGGTGACCATGAGGGTCTCTTCACTGTGAAATGCCCGATTTTAATCATAGTTACTAATTCGGAAAGGTAGCCTGTCACTATAACACCACTAAAATCAAGCAACAAACTACGTCGTTCTTGTGAATTAAACTCTGTTTGATAACTACATGTAAACTAAAGACGACCTTAAACGGGTACAACTTATCATTAGACTATTAGCTCGGATGGTGAAATATTTTAGACTCAAAGTAACAAAATATGATAAGTTTAACATCCTCAGTTGGGAACCAAATGCTCTCCTAATTCCAAATCATTATATTCCAGACTACTAGTATTCCATTCATTTGTATAAAGCATAAACCTTACATGAAATCTCATACAAATTTATATTGCTTGAAGGATTCTCCCACTGCATAAGTTCCTGGATTCCTTTTTCAATCTCTCTAGTCTCTCTCACTAAAGCACTTATACAAAAGACCAGAGCACTCAAACTGAGAACCAGTTGGGTCTTGATCTGCTTCTCATCATCTGCATCAGCTTGGATACTTTCAAGGGCTTCATTTGAATGTTGGAGATAAGAACTCATCGTCCTCTCTATCTCATCCTCATCCGATCTCGACAACCTAAACATGGTTGGAATTGGTGATTTTCCCAACTCAAGATCATAAGAAGTATCATTTTTTGAAAGCTCCTTTTCAAGTACTGTGAGTGATTTGATCAAAGTGACCTCCTGAAAACATTTTATGGGAGATACAACCATGTTTTTGAAAAGTTCAAGGTCACAATTGAGCTTATTTGCAGCCTCATTCCAGACAGTATTGTCAATTCTACTAGATTCTTGTTGAAGAAATCTAATTGCATGAGTCCCAAAAAGCAAGAAATCCACCATATTTGACAAAGACCCCAAGAGTTTATAATAGCAAGCACAATGAAATGGAAAAAACCAGAAATTGGGCTCCGCCTCAGCTTCCTCAATATATTTTCTTAGCTCATCTACATGGGTTTTGAGTCTATAAAGGCTTTCTTCCAATTTAGCTTTGCTGGCATAAAGATTTACTGAGCCCACACATTCATGCAACATTTTGAGACTTTTGGAAAGGTGAATTTTAGCTAGGATTGAAGCTCTTGTTGGTTGAAAGAGAATCTCCACCATGATGGAACAAGACAATCCAATGAAGGTTTCTATGACTCTAGCAATGGCAAATTCACTTGGAGGACCAAAATTTTCCCTACCCAAAATCAATACTGCCCCAATAACTGCTGAAATTCCCCCAGCCTGGCCGTACATACGGCTGCGCTGTAAAAAACAGCAGAAAATGAACCAAGGAAGAAGAGAGAGGAACCTTAACTGCGCAATCCTTTGGAAAACAAAGCAAACCAAGACACCATATACAGTTCCCAACACTGTCCCTTGAGCTTTAACATTGGAAACTTTAAAGGTTGCTTGTCTTGCTGATGCTAGGCTAATGGCAACTGGTAGGCCTGACCAATAACCATTTTCCTTGCTATATATCAACCCAAATAGCACAGCAAAGCCTAAAGAAAGTGAGCATTTAAAGGCTGGTATGAGCTTTCTACTACATATATTCATGGCCAATCTGCTCCAAATCCCTTTGAAAAACCATCTATCTTGGTTAGTTGTATCTGTTCTTTCTCTGATAGAATCAGTCGATGAAGAATCTACCAATCTGTTATTCAGAAGATTTAAGGAGAATAAGAAAAATAAAGAGGGTAAATCTGTTTGGATTGGTGGGATGGTTTGAAGACTTAAGAGGGACTGCACAAGATTTTTTGGATTTGATTCAGGGACAGTTGTCAAATCAAAAGGCATGCTATTTTTAACTTGATTTAGAGTCAGGTTAATTTCCTCCTCAAGCCCTGGTAGACCATCTTTGAGCTCTGCGTGTAGCAGTCCAACTGGAAATGAAGAAACACTGGAAAAAGCAATTTCCATCCCTCTTAAGGGTATCTCTAGTTGTTGCAATCTCTCTCCTGGGTTCATCCAATATGGTTTCAAGAATTTTATTGGAAGTCTCTCCCACTGCATGCTTTTCTGCAACATTAACATCACTTTTGTTCCAATTAACACCAAACACTTAGACCCATATAACCATTCTTCTACTCTCTCACCAACTAATCACCACCCAATTAAATTTTTTCAAAAAAAAAATCCAGTTTTTAACCCCTACTATTTTTTTTGTAATGCTTAAACTTCCCAACCGGTTAGGGTGAGAGAGAGAAGGGTGAGGAAATAGAAAAGAAGAGGGAGGGGATTCATGGAGCTTACTTGCTTGGATTTAATACTTTGGTGAAGTTTTGTTCCTGTAACAGCCAAAGACTTGGATTGAAATATCAGTGATAGTGCAGATGTGCTGTCTTCTGCACAGAATGCCTTCACAGAAATCTTTAGCCTCTCTGAAGCATTGTCTAAAAAGAGCTTGCAGTTTTGTTTTACCTGAAACACAAAAAGCTCTCCTCTTACATTTGCACCATAATGAAGTGAATTTGGCTTTTGACAAGCTTTCTTAATACATGAGTATTAGATTAGATTAATATATTAGATGAATTTTTTTTAGTTACTAATAACTACATTACTCTAAATACATAGCATTTGATACCTCACCTCGCAATAAGCCAGACTTGGGTAGGGAACCAACAAGGCCACAACACAGGCGAAGGCCCCTATGGCCGTACTGGCTGCCACGTGGACAGGATGCATAACAGCGTCAGTGTTTACACCATTGATAAAAGCTAAAACATACACAATGACAATCTGGCCAAGCGCTATACGCTTAGCGACCAAGTGAGTATTTTCCGGCAGAGCCACCACAAACGCACTCAGCGCCACCGCAGCAGCGGTGGTGCTCGTTGTCAACCGGGCGGGTCCGATCACCCACAGGCTCAAGATAGCAGGACATACGCCTTGGAGTGTCGCGTAGAGCGCATGGCAGCAGCCATGCAAGGTGTCACCTAGGGTTGCATCGGTGACTATGAGAATCACAGTCACGTAGGAAAAGGCTGGGAATGCTATCTGGCGGCGTAGGAATGCAGGGCCGTAGAGGGTAGCGCCACCAACTATGGTGGAGGCTACGGCAGTCCGGAAGGCGGAGGCGAGGCATGATCTCCACATGGTCCGAGCTCGCTCGGATTGAAATGTTGAGGTTGGCATTATTAAGAGTTGGACTTGGAGAGGAAGAAGTTACAGAGACTTAAATTTAATTTTTCTATGTACTTTGGCTCTTGTCTCTCTCTCTCTTGTCAGAATCAAATACAAGGTATTTATAAGATTTTAGAATGAAAAATGTTACGTAAATTTTAAAATTAGATTTAATATTCTCAATCATTAAATAGATAGTGGATTTTAATAAATACTAGAAGAGTAATTCTACATAAATTTAAAAACTAGACTTGATAATCTCAACCATTGAATAGATAGTGGGTCCCAATAAAAACTGGGACCTACAGTGAAATCAATAGTTGAAATTATCAAGTCTATTTTTTAAATCCATGTAACATTGTTCATATTGGTGAGTAATGCCATAGTAAAATAAATAATTAAAATTATCAACTCTAATTTTTAAATATACGTAACATTGCTCTTTTAGAATATATGCATATCACCAATATATACATATTATCAATATATACACTATCTAAATACATAAATCAAAAATATATCAAAACATTAAATAAAGTTTAATTCTCAACAGGAAGAGCAGTAGACCCTCCGATTTCAGCTCTAGAGATACAATATAAACAAGTAATGCTACATTGATTAAATTTTAGGATCAAATTTAAAATCTAAATGATATAACCGTATATTATTTAAAATTTTTATTGGAGTTTAAATGACATGATATTAAATAAAAAAATTTAAATTAATTATCATATCATTTAAATTTTAAATTTAATTCTAAAATTTGATGGATCTAACGTTAGTTAATACAATCACGCACGAGGTTGGTTTTGTAAGGGATAGAGATTCCAGAAGGAGCGCGTGAATAAACCCTCCAATTTCTCCCAACTCGCATAGTGGTGGGACCCAACTCCCAACTTCCTAGCATTACTCTAATATCCTTCGCAAAAGCAAAAAAATTTCAGGGAGGAATCCTTTAGTTGTGCTGAGCTGGATAACCTCCTGGCTATCGCTCTCAATTGTGCAGAACCGAATTTCGGATGCAGATGCAAATAAGCAGACTCCCAAGTCGAATCATGCAAAGATTTTGCAACTAAATATATTGTGAATTTACAATTTCAAAAATTCTATATTTGACCTAATTAATTATAGTTATTGGCTAGATTAAAAATAAGACCCGTCTATTATTAAAATTTTTCACTAATTTTTTTTTATCAGACATTATTACAGGGAGGGAACGGCAAGATTTAAACTTGCCACTAATTTCATCAAACTTGCTACTATTTTAATAATTTTAATAGACCGTATATTTGAATGAAGTCTTCAAATTAAATCCCTATAGTATTTTCTTAACAAAAAAATAAAAATAAAAATGAGTCCATTATGATTGCAATTGTAATCTAAAGATTGGTCTTCCTTGGTGAAAGAAGATTGGTCTTGTCACCTAAACTAATTTGGAATTCTATGAAATGTTCAATTAACAAGTCCAATAAAATAATAAACAATTTTTGTAAATAAAAGATGGAAAACTTAATGGAAATCACAACTTCTCTTACAATAGTTTATAGTGTTATCATGAAGTTGGACCGAGTTAAAAATGGGTAACTCCTAGATATCCACTAACTATACCCATTTTAGGTCCTTGTGTTGGTAAGTGATCCTTGGGAAGGGGGAAGGGTCAAAATAAAAGGAAAAGGTCTGGAGCTCTTATCAAATATTCTACTGTAGTAGTGCACAAGTTAGTTAAAGCAAATAAAGGTAATTATACTGGAATGTTGGTCATTCTTTAAAATTGTCAAAACTGTATTTTTTGGGGTTTGACTATCGGGAGTGTCAGAGTCAATTTAGACACACTTTTATTAATCCCTTCTCAGGTCCTGTAAAAAAAAGGATATTTTTCGTAACTGTAAAATACAAATCAAGTCTTAAATACACACAATAACGTACAAATTATGTGCTTAGGTTAAATCTAATGTTGTATTCGTATTATCAAAAAGATTTGAACTAAAGACTTGTGGATTCACATCTCCTTTGTGGTTGGATTACTAAAACATGGATTGAAACTTGCGTATCAGTGCCCTTATTGCCTTTCGTTTTATAGCTTTTGTGTAAGCCAATGCACGAGGCTCACACAATAAGATGCCACCAACCCACTTTGTGCGCTGACCTGAAAAGAGGCAGAGATAGCAAAGCAGCACTTATCGTACCTTAACATTAGTGGGATACCATGTAAGAAAGTTGTTCAAATCTGTCTTCATTCGGGCAAAAGTTTCACTGGTGCATGTCTATTTTCCACTTGTTCTACACTACCCCCTCAGTTTCCCCATACAGTGGTTTTGGGCTTGTACATTACAAATGTTGTTGATTTTGATCAAGTTTTTGTAAAAAACAAAATTTATAAATTGTGTATATTTTTTTATAAAATGTCAATACGAAATACCACCTTTAAACGATAGAGTGTTAACTTAAATAAGATATTTTAACACATAAACAGTAGATGAGATAAGAGCAAAAATATGAACAAAGATTATTAGCACTTTTAATAATGGCATGTGGTCAATAACAATAGAATGCTCATGATTAGGAAGAAGAGTAGCTAAATTGATAAAAATATAGCTTGTGGTTATAACTAAATAAATTAGAATACAAGTATATCTATATAAATAGGAAAACCAACAAGTAATTTAAATCTTGATAAAACATAATGTATATAATATCTATATAATAAAGTAATTAGTTTGGTTTATCTTAAGTTTTTTGCAGTTCAGATTGATTTAGTATTATTGATCCGACGATTATAATTAATCTATATTCTTGCAAGACTCTACTACATTCATTTTATCTTACCTTATCCCCATTTAAACCATTGGAGAGATATCTACATTCCTACATGGCTCTAGTACATTCTCTTTATCTCTTCTCATCCCCATTCAAGAGATTGACTTGGACAGTTATCTATATATATATATATATATATATATTTTAATATCTATTAAAACTCTAATAAGAAGGATTATCTCTAATAAAATACAGGTTCATTAACATATGTTGTTCTATATATCTATCTATATATATCCATATCGATATTTATATCAATATATAAAATTCAATCTATATAATAAGCAGGTCAAACACATAGTTTAAAATTTATATAATAAATTAGTTAGATTTTTTTGTCTTGAATTTTTCGCAGATCAGATCATTTGAGAATTATTGATCCGACGATTCTAATTAGACTTTCATTCCTTTTAAAATTCTAGGACTCTCATCTCTAATATAATTCTCTTTCTCTCTCTATCTCAGACAACTAACTTTCATATGTATATAACTCTTTCTCTCTTTCCCTCACAAACATTTTAAATATTTTAAACATACACTCTCCAATCTCTTATACTCTCTCTTTCTCTCTCTCTCTCTCTCTCTCTATATATATATATATATATATTCTATATAATAAAGTAGAATGAAGTTTGAATTCAAAAAACAATGAGAAGTCCAGATCGTTTTGAGACAAAATATAAACACATCTAACGAACAATGTAATCTCAACATAAAAGACAATTCAGATCATCTCAAATTTTTTGATCTAACAGTCTACAGTTAGGTCTGAATTTCTTTTCTCGCCCATGAAGAAACCTCTTATCGTAAGACTTTACACTCCTATCTCTCATACGTTTTTATCTTAAATTTGAAAAAGTACAATAACAACTCAGATTGAATTCATTTTAAATTAAATGATCTAAATTTCATTTAAATTCATCAAACTTAATCTAGTGGCTCACAACATATCCCACACAAAAATAAAATTCCACAAGGGCATTATTTGTTTTTCTTGACGATCCTAATTAAACTTATTTACTCAAAATATTTGTATAATTTTATAGATGAAAAAATATTTAAATATTAAAAAGAAATTCAGGTTGTAGATATTCAAAGCCAAGCTAATCACCAATAAAAAAAATAAAATTTAAGCTAATCACTAATAAAAAATAATAAAGATTTAAATTAGAATGTATATAATATTTATATAATAAAGCTAATTTGGTTTATCTTGAGTTTGTCGCTGCTCAAATTGATTTAGTACTATTGATCCGATGATTATAATTAATATACATTCCTACAGGACTGTATTACATTCATTTTATCTCTTCTTATATCTATTTAAACCATTGGAGAGATATCTACATTCTTATAGGGCTCTACTACATTCTCTTTATCGCTCCTCATCCCCATTCAAGAGATTGACTTGGACAATTATATATATATATTCTAATATCTATTAAAACTCTAATAAGAAGGATTATCTCTAATAAAATATAGGGTCATTAACATATGTTGTCCTATATATCTGTCTATATATATCCATACTGATATCTATATCAATATATATAATTCAATCTATATAATAAGCACTTCAAACACATAGTTTAAAATTTAGATAATAAAGTAGCTAGATTTCTATGTCTTGAACTATTCGCAGATCAGATCGTTTAAGAATTATTGATCTGACGATTCCAATTAGACTTTCATTCCTTTTAAAACTCTAAAACTCTCATCTCTAATATAATTCTCTTTCTCTCTCTATCTCATACAACTAACTTTCATACTTATATAACTCTTTCTCTTTCTCCCTCACAGACATTTTAAATATTTTAAACACACACTCTCCAATCTCTTATACTCTCTCTCTATCTCTCTCTCTCTCTCTCTCTTTATATATATATACATAATGAAAGTCTAATTATGATCATTAAGACAAATAATGCTATCTCATACTTTATCTTTTAGCATTATTTGTTTGTTTTGATGATCCTAACTGAACTTATTTATTCAAAATATTTGTATGATTTTATAGATGAAAAAATATTTTTAAAAAAAATTCAGGTTGTAGATATTCAAAGCCAAACTAATCACTAATAAAAAAAATTAAAAGTCAAGCTAATCAATAATAAAAAATAATAAGTTTTACCAAATGCACCAAAAAAATAAAAAAATTCAAAATCAAGCTAATCACTAATAAAAAAAATAGAGTAATGCTACATGAACTTAAAAATTAGACTTGATAATTATAGCAATTTATTTCATTGTGCATCCCGACGTTTATTGGGACCCATTACCTATTTAATGATTGTGATTATCAAATCTAATTTTTAAGTATAATTTTTAAGTCTATGTAGTATTACTCAAAAAAATAACAAGTGATATCAATCACACCAAAAAAAATTAAAAATTATGTACAAAAAAAATAATATTCTAAACCAACTATCAATTTTTTTTTTTCTTATTTGCATTGCTTTCCCTTTGCTAATGTTCATATTTTTTAAATACTTGAATAGTTCAAAATATATACCAAAACGATAAAAATGTCAGTTAAATCAATTTTTTTTAAGTAGTGAAATTTTGATTTTGTTGATTTGGGTTAATTGTAGCATGAGAATATTTCTGTAGCATCCAAGAAGTCATAGTAGCACATAATTTAAATCAATTGTCTTTGTAGCTACTAATAGATTCGCTGAACAATATTGTTTAGTTGAGTATTTTTTCTATTTTTTAAAAATTTGATTTGTAATTCAATGTGAACTAGAAAACCTATTCATTAGATTTAGCAAGAGTTGAAAAAATGAACACTCATTGGAAAGAAGAGCCACCATGAAGAAATATAGGACTGAATAATTTTTTAATGGTATTATTTTTAGTTTATAGGGATTTTTGGATTGTGTTAATGTAATATAATTTTTTCATTTCAATTCTTGCACTTTTTTTATTTAAGACATTCTTGGATGCCTCATTTGCTTGACAAATTTTTTATGTTAAGAGTGCCTTCAAGCACGGGTAATGACTAGTAATATAATATAATATATAAGATAAAAGGAAAGAGCTGACATGAGAGTTCGAGAGGCATGTGATAACTGTCTTAAAGCAGTTGAGCCTCCCCACATGAGAGTACTGATAGACACCAGTGACTCCAAGATCCAACTCAGACGCTCACAGCAACACCTTCTCAATGGTCATGTCTACTAGAAGATTAGAATGAATTTGACTCGAATCGAGTTGCCCAAAAATAAAATAATAGATGATAATTGAAAAGATAGGTCAAGTGTAAAAAAACTAAAATGAGCAATTGGAAGGTCTCCTGGAGTGTTGATTTTGTTGCAGGTCAAAAGCTATCTCAAAGCTAGGGGTGCAACTTGGGTGGGTTGGACAATCAACCCTACCCCAACCCTAGGTATATAATCTTCAACCCTAACCCTAATCCTACCTTGGCTTGGGGAACTCAACTCGAGCACTGTCCGAGTTTAATTCGGGCGGGCTCGGGTTGATGATTTCGGACTGATTTTGGGTTATTTTACGGGTTCAATTCGGGTAGAGCCCAAAATAGGCTTATTGTTCTAAACATAATACATATATTACATAATATTCACCTAAATTAACAATCAATAATTTCAACCATGTTTTTAAAGAGAGAGGCTGAGAGAACGAGAGAGGAAAAGAGAACGAGATATACAGAGAACGATAGAATAAAAATGAAAAACCAGTGCTAATGCTTTATATATATATATATATATAATTTTTTTTAATATGTCGGGTTCGGGTTTAATTAGGGTTCACGAGGCCTTAACCCGAGCCCAACCCAAATTGAATTCGGGTTTGAGTTTTTTGACCCAATCCCAATCCAAGTATTAAAAACCCTTGTCCAAACTCTAATTTTTTCGGGTTAGGCTCGGGTTGAAATTGGGTTGTCCAGCCCAAGTTTCACCCTTACTCAAAGCCACTTATATACCCATTAGGTTAGTAAATTACACACATAGCCTTTAAAACTATTTTTAAGATGATTAATTTGTATTCTTTAATATACAAAATAAATTAGATACAAATATGTAACTAAAAATTCAAAACTCAATTAAAAATTATGTAACTGGAACTATTTAAACTCAATTAAAGTGGATATTTAATAAAAAGTTCTAAAAACTTAATTTTATTCTTACAGTCCCCTACAAGTTTTTGAAACTTCAATGTATCTCAAATATTTTGTATATAATTTAATATAAAAAATATGGGTAACTATTATACTGTGCAATAGATGTAGGTGTCTTTCGGACTTGAACCTCATTTAGTATTGACAGTTTTCCTTTGAAGGATCATAGTGACCAAAGGTTTGAACTAGATTCTTTAAACCAGAGTTCAACATGTCACACACACAGTACTGATATTGGTCAAGATTCGCGAGTTAGTGTTATTAATGACCTTACACTTGATCTTGATTCTTATGAGAGTTTCTAGAGAATAGCTTAATTCTCATAGTCGCGGCCTCACGACTACTCTCTCTTAGGTAAGCCCTCTAAGGGTACATATGCAAAATACCCTGTAGAAGTGTTCCTACCTCGATCTCATTCAGGGTAAAGCCCTTTCTTATCGTCACACTACATATGCACTTCTGTCATAGGGATGAGCAGGAAAAATATCTCCTCTTGGATATTTCTTTAATAACAGTGTTAATGAGTCATGCAATATAGATTGTTTCTACCCATTGAACTTCTTTTATGGGGTCCCCAATTACAAAAGTTGGGTTACCTCCCTATGTGACTCCCTTGTGGGCTTAAGACCATCCCCTTCGACAGCTTTCTTCGAAAGCCCTTTAGTTAATTGATCAGCTATATTTAGCTTAAACTTCACAAAGTCTAGTGAAATTATGCTTTTACTCAGTATTTTCTTTATTGATTTGTATCTCACTTGTATATGTCCATTCATCTTTTTATTATTATGATTCTGCTTCACAAGCTTAATCACTGTCTTACAATCACAATGTAATGAAATGACATGCATGAGTTTTTTCACTAGAGGTATCTCTAGTAATAAATTCTTTATCCACTCAATCTCAACACACGTGATATTTAAGGCTATAAATTCTGACTCCATAGTACTTCTTGATATTAGGGTTTGTTTTTTAGATTCCCAATATATGGTTGCTCTTCCTGATAAAAAGATATAGCCAATAATGAATTTTATATCTAAACTATTGGTGATCCAGTTTGCATCACTAAAGCCCTCAACTACACTAGAAAATTCACTATAACATAAAGAGTAGTCTAGGGTTCCTTTAAGATACTTAGAGACTCTCTCTAAGACAACCTAATGCTCTTTACTCAGATTATGTGTATATCTACTCAATCTCCTTACGGCATACAAGATATCCGGTCTAGATTTATTAGCTATGTATAATAAAGACTCAATCATTTGTGAGTATTTCAATTGTGAAATTGGTTCTCTTTTATTTTTCTTTAAATGTACATGAGGATCATATAGTGTTGATACATACTTACTATCATAAAAACTAAATTTTTTCAACATTTTCTCTATGGTGCTAGATTGACTTAGAGATATTCCATTAGATGTTTTCTCTATTTTCATTCCCAAGACTACATAGACTTTTCTCAAATCTTTCCTATCAAACTTAGTAGATAAATAAGATTTAACAACATTAACGACCTTCAAGTTTGTCCCAAAAATTAGTATATCATCTACATAGAGACATTAAATCACACAACCAATATCACTATCTTTGTAGTATAAACATTTATCACTTTCATTAATTTTAAAACTATACTCTAGAATTATTTTATCAAACTTCTCATGCCACTGTTTAGGAGCTTGTTTAAGGCGATATAAAGACTTCACTAACTTACAAACCTTATGTTCTTGTCCTTTTACCACAAACCCCTCAGGTTGTTCTATATATATCTCTTCATCTAAATCCTCATTTAGAAAAGAGATTTTGACATCCATTTGATGTATTACTAAGTTATGGATAGATGCTAAGGCTACTAGTATTCTAATAGTGATACTAGTCACAAGCGAGTATGTATCTAAATAATCTATCTCTTTCTTTTGAGTAAATCTTTTAACCACCAATCTATCTTTATATTTATCTATACTCCCATCAAGTTTTAGTTTCTTCTAAATATCCACTTACACCCAATATCTTTGCTTCTAGGAGGCAATTCTATTATCTCCCAAGTATTATTAAACAATATAGATTCAATTTCACTATTAATAGTCACTTTCCAAAAAGGTGCATCTGTAGAGGACATAACTTCTTTATATGTTGTTGGCTCTCCTTTTACTAGAAAAGTAAAATATTATTCTCCTAAGTCTTCTCTATTCTTGGTTTTTTACTTCTTCTTAGCTCTACAAATTGTTCTATATTTTTCTCTATGGGAGCAATAGAATTAGTAGAAGGTTGATCATTAGTTGAAGGTATTTCTCTTGCTTGACTAAGCATTATATTTTTAAAAGGAAAAATATCTTCAAAAAATGTAGCATCTCTAGATTCAATAATAGTATTGTTTGAAATTTCACTAACTTCCGAGTTAATAATTAAGAATCTATTAACGCTACTATTTTGGGCATATCTTATAAAAACAGTGTGTCTATGGTCTTAGGACCTATTTTCTTTCTCTTTAGTTCAAGAATAGCTACCTTAGCTAAACACTCCCACATTTTTAAAATGTTAAGGTTAGGAACTCTTCCCTTCCATATCTCATATGGAGTTTTCTCATTATCTTTAACACATACTCTATTCAAGATGAAACAAGCACTAAGTATAGTTTTCTCCCACAAATTATCAGATAAGTCGGAACTAGTCAACATTGAATTTACAATATCCATTAAGGTTTTATTCTTTCTTTCAACTACCCTATTTGATTTAGGAGAATAAGGAGGAGTCACTTCAGTATTATTCCTTGTTCTTCACAAAAATGTATTAAGGTCAGTTAGAGTATATTCACCCCCTCTATCTGTAAAACCCAAAAAAAATTTGAATTTTTTCGAAAAAAGGGTAAAATAGTTATTTGTCACTAGAATGCGGGTTTTAAATTAATATTTTTTTGGAGCTCAGATGATGCAATGGACTTCACCGTTGGATTCATATCGCGAAATCGAGCTGTCATGTCGATTTTCATTGAATTTTGAGATAGTCAAATTTTACACGTTTTACGAGACGAAGTGACGAATAAACTTTTAAACGTCTCCAAAAATAAAAATTATAAAATTTTCTTATAATTGAGTAAAAGTTCAAATAAAATTAATTTGAACTAAAACTAGAATTTAATTAACTTGTTTCAGTTTAAAAACAGACCCGAAAGTAGTAAACATGTGGGGTAATGTGGATTGCACAATTAAAAAGTATAATTAGGGGCTAATATCTGAAAAATAAGATATTTCACACCCCTAAGTCAGCTGAGTTCCAACGTTGAAGAGGAGAAGAGAGAGAAAATCTAAAATTTCTACATTTTTCTTTCGATCTAAGAAGCCCCGTCAATCGAAATTGCTTGGACCAAGAATTAAAGTTGGTCTATGCGACAAGGGCTACGTCTACNAGAAAATCTAAAATTTCTACCTTTTTCTTTCGATCTAAGAAGCCCCGTCAATCGAAATTGCTTGGACCAAGAATTAAAGTTGGTCTACGCGACAAGGGCTACGTCTATGTACCAAGAACAAAGGATTTCACCCAAGATCCAAGAAGAGAATTTTGGAAAATCAAAGCCTTGGAGTCGTGGTGGTGTCCTAGGAGGCTTTCTACATTCTATTTACGCTCCAAGAGGTAGGGTTTCTCCTACTTTGGTTGATTTTTTACCTAGGGTGTATTATGGAATGGGTAAGGGTATTGAATAACATAGGTCATTTGACTATGGTTATGGACATGGGTATTGAAATGGCTTAAAATCAATTCCTAGTTTGGGTTGATGTATAGAATTATTGGGTGAATTCTTGAAAATTGGCAACTGGTGGGCATGTTATGTGTTTATTTTATGCCTTGAGAATTGAATGTGTTATTGGCATGAGTTTTGTATAACATGCTTGTTGTGAATTGTGGTTGAATATCAAATGTTAATATATGCTCTTTGCTATATTGACTTGTGATGAAATTGATGATTATGTACATAAGACACAAATTGCCATGAGGTATGTAAAATATGTGGTTTAAGTTATCCATATGACATTCATTACATATGGGACATGACATTGATGAGCAATGGTTCATTACATTGCATTTGCACGGAGACATCGCATATTGAGGGTGTGTGTGCATGGTTGTCGTCTTCACCTCATTTGGTGTATGACTAGTGGACTTGGGAATGTTAGATTGATGATTCGACTTAGTCGCACAATTTTATGAAAAATTGGGTTTGGGTTAGCAAGAAGGGCTAGAATATCTCTCGGGTGAAAAGCCCAGTGATTGGATTCGCACTCCGTTGGTATAAGAGCCCATAAAGTGTGTCAGTGTATGCGGAACCGTTGGTGGTAGTCCATGAATTCCGTGTCGGCTGAGTGCTATTGGTGTAAGCCCATGAATACCCACCCCAACAAAGACCCTAGTTTTGAAAATTTCATTTGATGTGTAACATAAATGACGGTTTAAATTANTGTAAGTCCATGAATACCCACCCCAAGAAAGACCCTAGTTTTGAAAATATCATTTGATATGTAACATAGATGACAGTTTAAATTACACATTGGCACTGCATTGTGTTGTGGAGTCGGTGAAGACTCGGGGTAAAGTGCATGAGTGAGTCACATCTCATTTCATGGCATGACACAATAGATTCCAACATGAATTACATAATCTTGCATTGGAATGGATATTGGTTGTGTATTGTTGCATGTATACATTCATATGCACTCAGGTGGGGAGTAGTCCTTGTAGGAAATATTCCACCAAGCATTGGCTCACCCTATACGGGAACACATTTCAGGTGCGGGACATATTCCGGTGGATGACACGCATTCGGGGTCTTGAGAGTGAAGAAAAGCCGGTTTGTGGCTTTTGAAAACAAGTTTTGTATAAAAACTTAGGTTTAATTCCACTTTGACATGTAACCGTGTAAATGACTTGTAATAGAACTTGTAGATACCAAGTTTTATGTGAATAACATCATTATGTATGTTTGAGATGATGTTGGAATGGTTAAAATTAGATTTGAAATTTAAAACAAGTAAAACAAGAAAAAATTGGCACAGTGTACCGGTATGCGTACCGGTACAGCGAGGTCTAGAAGGCAAATCGTACCGGTACGCGTACTAGTACGATGAGGTCTAGTGAGCAACCCGTACCGATACACTTTGACAGATTTTGATTTTTTTTTTTAATTTTTCTCCCAGGCCTTGGGCTATGCATTCTTTAGTTCCTATGATGTAAATGGACTCTAATGGAAAATGAAATGTGGTACGTTAGACCACGGTTAGATACAATGATAAAGGTGCACGAGTTTCACGTGTGAGTTTAAAATCCTGGTAAATGAGAACCTATTGACGTGGTGTCAGATCATGCGACAATCACGGGCATTTTTGCCAGTTGATGGATAGTCAATAGGATCCCCGGTTCTAGGGGCGTCATAGCTTTGTATCAGAGCATAGGTATATGAATTACTTAGGGCTTGATGGGCATTGAGTCTAGACCATTGCATTCATTGTGCATTCATGTTATGTGTTTAATTGCTACATGTTGTGTGCTACATGTATGTGCTCCATGCTATGTGAAATATATACATAGTCAAATGTATATGGAAAAGAGCAACACTAGGTTTAGAAAACATAACCTTGAGTTTCAGAAAAAAGGATGAACGGTGTAGTTCATGGTATAAAAGTCTACTAGTATGGGGTATACACACTACTAGTGAGACAAGGAAAAAAATCTCCAAGTTTTAAACTTGATTCCCTATCTTGGGATACTATGTGAGTGTTCAATTGCTATTTCACATGTGTGTAGATGGCAAATCGAGGAAGAGGACGCCGAGGCGGTGGGTGGAACAACCAGCTACCACTGGCCTTTGACCAATAAGCTTTTGTGGAGACTATTGGTGTGGCGGCTGCCACGATTGCACAAGCTAGTGCTACAGCTGCTAATATTGCATAGACGGGTGCAAATGTGGGCCAAGGAGACACGAGTAACCTCCAGAAGTTTAAGGCACATCAGCCTCAGATCTTCATGGGAGGGGCGGATCCTATGGTGGCTAACCATTGGTTCTGACAGGTGAATAAGATCTTAAGGGCTATGGAGATCACCTCCAATGCCACAAAGATAACCCTAGCTACTTTTTAGCTAGAGGGAGAATCCCAAGTGTGGTGGGATTGGGTCAAGACCTCGAAGAACGTGGAGGTAATGATTTGGGCCAAGTTCAAGGAGCTTTTCATGGACAAATACTTCCCAGCAGCTGCTAGACATGCAAAGGCCCTAGAGTTCTTGGATTTGAGACAATGCAGCAAAGGCCCTAGAGTTCTTGGATTTGAGACAATGCACAATGACGGTGATGGAGTACGTGGCTAAGTTCACCGAGTTAGCCCATTTCGTTGATGATTACGTGGCCACAAACATGGCCAAGGTGAGAAAGTTTGAGGATGGTCTAAAATTGTCCATCCGGGGTAAAATTGTAGGTCTTCTTCTGCAAGACTTTGATTCGATGGTCGCAATAGCTATGGCCATTGAGAAAGAGGTGGAGGACGCACGTAGCATCTGAGAGTTGGGTGTTAAAGACAATAAGAAGGAGGGTCAATCCTCTTTTTCTAGCTTAGGAAAGAGGTAGATGACCTTTACTTCCCAAGGACAACAGGGGCAGGGTCATGGTCACCAAGGCCAAGGCCAGGGTCGATCCTCTTAAGGTGGGAAAAATTACAAGACTACCTATCAGGCAGGACAGAGGACATGTTTCCACTGTCACCAGCCTGGTCACGTGAAATGGGATTGTCCCCAGAGGCAGGGATCCTAAGGCTATGGCTCATCTCAGTCACAGTCGTTGGTGGGGCAACCACAGACACACTTTGCTCCTCACTATCCCATCATGAGCTAGGGGAGTCAGTATCAGTTTTAGAGGGCTACACAAGGTCCTACTACTTCACATGCGGGGACTCCACAAGCAGGCCAAATAGGCCAGGGCATGGGTCGAGGCCTAGGACAGGGCTCACAAGCCGGTACTTCAAGGACCCAGGGCGTGTCTATGCCATTATGCCTTAGACTGAGCCGACAGATCAGTCGGTGATACAGGTTACATTCCTACTTTGTCGCTTATGGGCTTGGGTGTTATTTGATTCTGGTGCATCACATTTATTTATTACTGCATCTTGTGTGAAAGACTTGGGCTTAGAGGTTGAGACCTTAGAAGAGTCATTGCATGTGAGTTCTCCCCTAGGAACTAGGGTGAGAGTTGATCAGATATGTCGGGATTGTGAGTTAGAGATCTCAGAGATTCTACTCACCGTGTACCTTAGGGTCATGGACATGTCAGAGTTCGATGTTATCCTTGAGATGGATTGGTTGACGGCACATCAAGTCGTCATTGATTGTGATCGAAAAATGGTCACTGTTTATACAGCTGATGATGTTTGTTTTAAGTTCTAGGGGAAAAATGTGATGTTTTACCCCAAGTCGTGTATGATTCCTGTTGGCACAGATATTTAATGGGTTGACTTGTAAGCCTTACCCTGGAGGATGAGGTGAGATAGGAATTGGGTTTATCTTGGGTAGTTTGTGAGTACGAAGATATTTTTTCAGATGAACTACCAGGATTACCTCCACATAGGAATGTAGACTTCACAATTGAGTTACATCCTGGTATATTGCCTATTGCTATGACTCCATATAGGATGGCGTCAGCTAAATTGCAAGAACACAAGGTCCAATTACAAGAACTGTTGGACAAGGATTTTATTATGCCAAGCACTTCACCATGGGGCGCTCCGGTTATGTTTGCGAAGAAGAAGGACAAGACCCTTCAATTATGTATAGACTATCAGTAGTTGAACCGGGTCACTATCAAGAATAGGTACTCTTTGCCGAGGATTGATGACTTGTTTGATCAATTAAGAGGGGCACGGCTCTACTCCAAGATAGATCTCCGTAATGGTTATCATCAGTTGAGGGTTAGGGAGGAGGATATACCTAAGACGACGTTCAGAACGAGATATGGGCATTTCGAGTTCACAGTGATGCCCTTCGAATTGACAAATGCCCCGACGATTTTTATGGATTTCATGCATAGGGTGTTTCAACCCTACCTTGATCAGTTCGTCGTGATTTTTGTTGACGACGTCTTGATCTATTCCAAGTCTGAGGAGGAGCATGAGGGTCACTTGAGGGTTGTTCTCCAGACCTTGAGAGATCGTCAGTTGTATGCCAAGTTCAGCAACTGTGAATTTTGGTTTACTGAGGTGAAATTTTTGGGACATGTCGTATTGGCTTTGGGTGTATCTGTAGACTTGGAAAAAGTTGAGGTAGTCATGAATTGGGAGAGGCCCAAGTCAGTCTTTGAAATACGTAATTTCTTGGGATTGGTGGGGTATTATCGGAGGTTCATCGAGGACTTCTCCCAACTAGCTGCACCTATGACGAAGTTGACCCGAAAAAAAGTCAAGTTTGAGTGGAATGATGCGTGTGAGAAGGCATTCTAAGAGTTGAACCGAAGACTTACTTCTGCTCCTGTTTTGATAGTCCCGAAAAAGGGATAGAGGTACACGTGTACTATTATGTCTCGAAGGACAGACTGAGATGAGTTTTGATGCAGTCAAGGAGGGTGGTAGCTTATGGTTCTCGACAATTAAAGAATCACGAGCAGAATTATTCCACATATGATATGGAGTTAGCGGCCATTGTTTTTGCATTGAAGGCTTGGAACCACTACCTTTTATGGTGAGTAGTTCGAGGTGTTTTCGAATCACAAGAGTCTGAAGTACATCTTTACACAGCGGGACCTCAACATGAGACAAGGCAGGTGGATGGAGTATTTGGAGGATTACAACTTCACTTTGCATTACCCTCCCGGTAAGGCAAATGTAGTGGCTGATGCACTCAGTCGGAAGTCACGGGGATTCTTGGCTACTGTGGCTTCCTGAGAGTGGCAGATGCTTGAAACTATGGGACAATTCGGGCTACGATATATGGGACAGGCTCAAGGTGTTTTGGGGAGTTTGGTGGCTACGCTTTCCCTATTGAGTAGAGTGATCGAGTCCTAGAGTCAGGATACAAAGTTATCATCCATTAAAGACCGAGTACAGTCAGGTACAGGTGATAAGGGCTAGACCATTCACAAGGATGGTAGTAGGGGTGACAATCGTGTCGTGTCGTGTCATGTCGGGTTCGGGTTGAAAACACAGCAACCCAAACACAACTTGCGAGTTAAACGAGATAGGTCATTTAGACACGAACACGACCTGACTTGAAACATGACTAACCCGACACGACTTGTGACTTGAGATTTACACAGGTTGTGTTCGGGTAAACACGACCCAACCTGCCTAACACGACTCAACCTGACATGACATAACAAAAAAAGGAAAATTTTAGACATGTTACAAATATCCCAAATACAAATCTACATAAAACAAAGGCTAAAACATCACAAATATCTCAAAAACAAATAAAAATCTCCATAATATTACAAATATTCAAAAAATTTTACTAAAATTCCCAAGCAATATTACAAGCATCTTTCAAATTCTCTTCATCTCTTAAATCTGGCCAACATCAACAATCAATATCCACTATCCCCTATAAAAAACCCACATAAAAAGAGTTAGGTTTTATGACTCAACACACATCAACAAACACATAAGATTGAGAAAAAGAGTTTAAGTTTTATGACTTACACACATCAACAATCAAGATCCATAATCACATTTGAACATTGCACCGACGCATCCTCCTCATTTTTGTTCAAAGTCGGATTTATAACATCTTCTATCAGCTCTTCCAATTGCACTTGTGAATTTTCTAAATGATAATAAGGAAAACATATAAATAAGAATTTAATATTTGCAAGAATAATTAAATATCACAATCATCACAAATTATATTTATTACCTTTTTCTGCACATAACCAATCTCTAGTGCACATCAAAGCCTCCACAACATGAGGCTTCAAAGCACTACAGTATTGGTCAAGAATCCGACCACCAATACTAAAAGCTGATTCTGAAGCAACCGTAGAAGNTTTACACAGGTTGTGTTCGGGTAAACACGACCCAACCTGCCTAACACGACTCAACCTTACATGACATAACAAAAAAAGGAAAATTTTAGACATGTTACAAATATCCCAAATACAAATCTACATAAAACAAAGGCTAAAACATCACAAATATCTCAAAAACAAATAAAAATCTCCATAATATTACAAATATTCAAAAAATTTTACTAAAATTCCCAAGCAATATTACAAGCATCTTTCAAATTCTCTTCATCTCTTAAATCTGGCCAACATCAACAATCAATATCCACTATCCCCTATAAAAAACCCACATAAAAAGAGTTAGGTTTTATGACTCAACACACATCAACAAACACATAAGATTGAGAAAAAGAGTTTAAGTTTTATGACTTACACACATCAACAATCAAGATCCATAATCACATTTGAACATTGCACCGACGCATCCTCCTCATTTTTGTTCAAAGTCGGATTTATAACATCTTCTATCAGCTCTTCCAATTGCACTTGTGAATTTTCTAAATGATAATAAGGAAAACATATAAATAAGAATTTAATATTTGCAAGAATAATTAAATATCACAATCATCACAAATTATATTTATTACCTTTTTCTGCACATAACCAATCTCTAGTGCACATCAAAGCCTCCACAACATGAGGCTTCAAAGCACTACAGTATTGGTCAAGAATCCGACCACCAATACTAAAAGCTGATTCTGAAGCAACCGTAGAAGTTGGAATAGTTAACACATCACGGGCCATCACAGCAAGTTCCAAATAACGATACTGATGAGCTCTCCAATAATCAAGAACAAGAAGTTTTGTTTCTATGTCAACCCTAGGCTCATCCAAATACAATTGCAATTGACTTTTTTGTGTTTTAAGACTAGATGCATTGCTCTTAATGACAAATGCCTACATTATCAAAATCAAAGACTTTCAAATCATAGACTATCAATAGTATTAATCTAATACAATAAAAATTATAAAACAAAAAATTAAATACCTTCAAATCTAACACAGGTTGTGGATCACAAGCAACTAGACCACCACGAGGAATAGTCGATGCTTGAGAAGAAGAGGTGACAACAGATTTGCTCATATACTTATCAAAAAGAGAAAAAAGTGTCTCGAACATGAAAATACTCTAGAGAGCCTTCATCATAAAGCTTCTTATAGCACCACTCCACAAAGTCAACTTTATAGCGAGGATCAAACACAATTGCAATGGCCAATATAACGCTATACTCCAACCAATACTTCTCAAATTTTTCATACATTTGACAAGACATTCTTCTCATAAAAGTATCCAAACTTTGCATTTCTCTATTCAAAGTCAATTGAATACTGAAAACTTGTTGAAAATACAAGTTTGATGTGGGGTACTTGGAGCCAGAAAAGATAACAGTAGTATCATAGAAATTTTTTAAAAACATCTGAATCTTTTCAACTTTGATCCATTCCTCTTGAGATGGGCAATGCTTAAAATTAGAATCCACAAATTGCAAATGACAAAAGGCACGACGGTAGTAAATTGTACTTGCAAGCATCAAATATGTTGAGTTCCATCTAGTAGGAACATCTTGCCTCAAACTTTTTTTGCTATCTAAAGATGTCTGTGCAACACACTCTAAGAATTTTTGTTTTCTTGTCTGAGAACCTTTTACATACTTGACAGTCTCTCTGACTTTTTCTACAGTTAAATCTACTTCTTTCAACCCTTCTTGCTCAATCAAGTTTAGAATATGAGCACAACAACGAATATGAAAAAATCCACCATCACCAAACAAAGCATCTATCAAATTAAGTTGATTCTTAAGCATATCAACCATGACATCATTTGCAGAAGCATTATCCAAAGTAATTGAAAACAACTTTTTCTCAATCCCCCATTTTGTCAACAAACTATAAATCTTGTCAGCCAGTGCAATGCTACTGTGTGGAGCAGGCATGTAAGAGAAATTTAGAATTCTTTTTTGCATTACCCAATCTTTGTCGATGAAATGTGCTGTGAGACTTAAATACCCATCGGTAGCAATAGATGTCGACAAATCAGAAGTCAAACCAATCCTGCCAGGTATGTCATATAAGATAACAGACAACCTACGCATCTCTTTTGCATGTAATTTCAGAATATTAGCCTTAGCCGTGTTTCTTGTAATGAATTTGACATCTGGATTTAAGTAGCTAAAGATTTGTCTAACACATTCATACTCAACGAATTGAAAGGTCNAGCCTTAGCCGTGTTTCTTGTAATGAATTTGACATCTGGATTTAAGTAGCTAAAGATTTGTCTAACACATTCATACTCAACGAATTTAAAGGTCAAATCATGTCTAATTATTGCACTTATTAACATCTGTCAAAATTTTTCCTCGTTAAACTTCAAAGACCGTGCAGTAATAGACTCTTGACTTTGACTTAAAATCATCTGGCCCACATCATGTTGTTTCAAACAAGTCTTTAAATGACGCCATAAATTACCAGTCCCATATTTACTAACAGCATTGTACTGAATCTTACATTTGTTGCATTGTGCCTTTAAAATATTGTCTTGATTTGCATACTTTCTAAAAACCCCCCATACCTCTGATATGGAAGTACGTTGTCATTTTTCATCATTCGTATTATCTCCACTTTCTGTATCTGGGGCAGCATTGGATGCATTCTCAATATTGACATCCACAGTCGGTTGAGTACATGATGTATCCTCCATTTTTTTGGCAAGATTATATGCCAATTAGAAACCTAATGAACATTCAAAATACGAAAAGCAAGTCGAAAAACAAAAGAAATGCAGAGGACTATTTGATTTCAGTGAATATAAACAAAAGAAGAGTAGAAGTTTACACAATATGGAGGTTGTACATAAAACACAATGTTTCTCTAAGCATTAAAAAAATCTAAATAACCTTTCAGACTATCGGTAGTCAGCCTTGTTTCTTCCCCTCCTTTGAACCTGAACTCAGACATCATGTCTGAAAATCTACCAAGAAGTGCATAAAATACTACTTTGTTTGGTGGAGATGCCAACCACTCTTCCTAAAACACCCAAACTAATGGCATCCTGATAGCAGCCCACCAAAATGTCAGAAGACATTTGCGGGGTTGCAAACAAAGCTCAAAGAAAGACTTGCTAAAATACGAAAGACTCTGAATATCCCAACCAATTGCACGAAGTATTAGACTACTTAAATTCTGTGCTTACTCTATCTGAACTATGACACAACCAGAAAATGGTATGATTTATTGTCACTAAATTTACTTCATGATAGGGGAATTCTGAACAATATTAAAAACTTAAATTCAACAGAGTTCCTACAAACATCATTTTAATGGTTCACAAAATCTGTGAGCATCACCTTTCTTATGTCTTTCGCATTCAACACAGTGTTTCTCTAAGCATTAAAAAAATCTAAATAACCTTTCAGACTATCGGTAGTCAGCCTTGTTTCTTCCCCTCCTTTGAACCTGAACTCAGACATCATGTCTGAAAATCTACCAAGAAGTGCATAAAATACTACTTTGTTTGGTGGAGATGCCAACCACTCTTCCTAAAACACCCAAACTAATGGCATCCTGATAGCAGCCCACCAAAATGTCAGAAGACATTTGCGGGGTTGCAAACAAAGCTCAAAGAAAGACTTGCTAAAATACGAAAGACTCTGAATATCCCAACCAATTGCACGAAGTATTAGACTACTTAAATTCTGTGCTTACTCTATCTGAACTATGACACAACCAGAAAATGGTATGATTTATTGTCACTAAATTTACTTCATGATAGGGGAGTTCTGAACAATATTAAAAACTTAAATTCAACAGAGTTCCTACAAACATCATTTTAATGGTTCACAAAATCTGTGAGCATCACCTTTCTTATGTCTTTCGCATTCAACACAGTGTTTCTCTAAGCATTAAAAAAATCTAAATTAGCCATCAACATATTTGCACAAGGTGACAGCTATCAGAAACGTAATAGCCTAAATAAATGTAGTGACAACTGGTCAATCTTACCTGGTACCACCGGACGGAGAAAGACAGAGAAATACCGAGAGAAAGAGAGATCTTACCTGGTACTGTCAGACCTACTGGTCGCCTACGTCCACGCCAAGCTGAGACCGAGGGAAGGAGGGAGCTCAGGCAGGGAGGGAGGGAGGGAGGCGGGTCTGTTGGCTGCTGCTGGATAGAGAAAAGTAGGAAATAAAGGTAGGGTTTGAAAAATAGTAATTAAATTCTTTATATATAAGTGGGTAATTTTGGGTCAAAACAGGTCAGTCAGGTTCGTGTCAACCCGATTAAATACACGGGGTCAATTTGGTTAAATTCGGGTTAAACGGGTTGAACCCGAACACGACCCATTAACACTCCGTGTTGACGGGTCGTGTCATATACGGGTTGGGTCAAAAATTTAGTCAACCCAAACCCATTTATTCATGTCGTGTTTGTATCGGGTTATCGTGTCGTGTCAAAAATTACCACTCCTAGATGGTAGTCTTCGGTTTAGGAGAAGAATTGTGATTTCTCAGTTTACGGAGTTGAGAGAGGAGATTCTCAGAGAGTTTCATTACTCTTATTTTGTTGTGCATCTAGGTGGCACGAAGATGTACCATAATCTTCACCACTAGTATTATTGGAGCGGGATGGAGAGAGACGTTGGAGACTTTATCAGACGATGTCTTACATATCAGCAGGTTAAGACTGAACACCAGAGGCCAGTAGGGTTACTCCAACCCTTAGAGGTAGCCGAGTGGAAGTGGGAGCATGTCATGATGAATTTTGTGACCCACTTTTCATGGACATCACGGGGACATGACGCGGTGTGGGTGATATTGGATTGGCTTAAGAAGTCAACACATTTTTTGGCCATATAGATGACCTTCACATTGGAGGAATTATGCAGGTTATATATACATGAGATTGTTCAGTTGCATGGGATTCCCGTGTCTATAGTATCAGATCGAGATCTCAGGTTTACAGCTCACTTTTGGGAGAGTTTTCAGCAAGCCATGGGGACACAGTTGATGATGAGTATTACTTTTCATCCCTAGACGAATGGTCAGTCTGAGAGGACTATCCAGGCATTAGAGGACATACTATGGGTATGCGTCATAGATCTCAAGGGTAGCTGGGAAGATCACTTACCCTTAGTGGAGTTCGCCTACAACAATAGTTATTAGGCGAACATTCAGATGGCACCCTATGAGGTACTATATGGGAGGCCATGTCGTTCTCTGATTTGTTGGGCAGAGGTATGAGAGAGATTTTCTACGCATCCGAATTTGATTAGAGACACCTCGGAGAAGGTGAACTTAATTCGAAAGCGTATTCTCACAGCTCAAAGTTGACAGAAGAGCTACGTTGATAGACGATGGTGACCTCTAGAGTTTGAGGTGGGTGATCATGTTTTCTTAAAGGCAATGCCTAAAAGAAGAGTGGTCAGATTCGGCAAGCGAGAAAAACTGTCACCGAGGTTTATTGGGCCCTTCGAGGTACTCGAGAGGGTGGGCACGGTGGCCTACTGGTTGGCATTACCGCCAAGTTTATCAGGTGTTCATGCGGTATTCCATGTATCCATGCTCTGAAAATACAACCTGAATCCAACTCATGTGGTGGATTGGGGAGAGCAAGTTGTTGATGCTGATGGGATCTTCGAGGAGGGACCGGTGCGCATCATGGATAGCCGGGATCAGGTTTTACGAGGCAAGACCATGAGGCCAGTAAATTTGCTGTGGCAACACTGGAGAGTGGAGGAGGTGACATGGGAGCGTGAGGATACCATACATACCAATTATTTATTTCTGTTTGAAGATGAAGATACATTTTTTATAGTCATGTAGTATTTTATGACTGTTACATGTGTATGTGGTTAACTGTGCATGTATGTGTCTGAATTCCGGGGACGAAATTCTTTTAAGGGGGGAAGAATGTAAAACTCAAAAAAATTCAAAAAAATTTGAATTTTTTTGGAAAAAGGGCAAAATAATAATTTGCCACTAAAATGCGGATTTAAAATCAGTAATTTTTTAGAGCTCGGATAATGCAACGAACTTCACCTTTGGATTCATATCGCGAAATCGAGCTGCCATGTTGATTTTCGTTGAATTATGAGATAGTCAAATTTTACACATTTACGAGATAACGGGGTAACGAATGAACTTTTAAACGTCTCCAAAAATAAAAATTATATAATTTCTTATAATTGAGTAAAAGTTAAAATAAAATTAATTTGAACTGAAAGCAGAATTTAATTAACTTGTTTCGGTTTAAAAATGGACCCGGAAGTAATAAACGTCCGGGGCAATGTTGACCACACAATTAAAAAGTATAAATAGGGGCTAATATCTGAAAAATCAGATATTTCACACCCCTAAGTCAGCTGAGTTCCAACGTTGAAGAGGAGAAGAGAGAGAAAACCTAGAATTTTTACCTTTCTCCTTCGTTCCA
Organism: Ilex paraguariensis; assembly: GCA_963454935.2. Taxonomy (NCBI): domain Eukaryota; kingdom Viridiplantae; phylum Streptophyta; class Magnoliopsida; order Aquifoliales; family Aquifoliaceae; genus Ilex; species Ilex paraguariensis. The sequence goes on along the minus strand of CAUOFW020010390.1, from coordinate 1,010,273 downwards.
AGAAGCTTCGTCGGTCAGAATTGCTTGGACCAAGAACTAAAGTTGGTCTACGTGACGAGGGCTACGTCTACGTACCAAGAACAAGGTATTTCACCGAAGATCCAAGAAGAAGATTTTGAGAAATCAAAGCCTTGGAGTCGTGGTGGTATCCTAGGAGACTTTCTACCTTCTATTTACCCTCCAAGAGGTAGGGTTTTTCTTACTTTGGTTGATTTCTTACCTAGGGTGTATTATGGAATGGGTAAGGGTATTGAATAACATAGGTCATTTGACTATGGTTATGGACATGGGTATTGAAATGGCTTAAAATCAATTCCTAGCTTGGGTTGATGTATAGAAATTATTGGGTGATTTCTTAGAAATTGGCAATTGATGGNACGAAATTCTTTTAAGGGGGGAAGAATGTAAAACTCAAAAAAATTCAAAAAAATTTGAATTTTTTTGGAAAAAGGGCAAAATAATAATTTGCCACTAAAATGCGGATTTAAAATCAGTAATTTTTTAGAGCTCGGATAATGCAACGAACTTCACCTTTGGATTCATATCGCGAAATCGAGCTGCCATGTTGATTTTCGTTGAATTATGAGATAGTCAAATTTTACACATTTACGAGATAACGGGGTAACGAATGAACTTTTAAACGTCTCCAAAAATAAAAATTATATAATTTCTTATAATTGAGTAAAAGTTAAAATAAAATTAATTTGAACTGAAAGCAGAATTTAATTAACTTGTTTCGGTTTAAAAATGGACCCGGAAGTAATAAACGTCCGGGGCAATGTTGACCACACAATTAAAAAGTATAAATAGGGGCTAATATCTGAAAAATCAGATATTTCACACCCCTAAGTCAGCTGAGTTCCAACGTTGAAGAGGAGAAGAGAGAGAAAACCTAGAATTTTTACCTTTCTCCTTCGTTCCAAGAAGCTTCGTCGGTCAGAATTGTTTGGACCAAGAACTAAAGTTGGTCTACGTGACGAGGGCTACGTCTACATACCAAGAACAAGGTATTTCACCGAAGATCCAAGAAGAAGATTTTGAGAAATCAAAGCCTTGGAGTCGTGGTGGTGTCCTAGGAGACTTTCTACCTTCTATTTACCCTCCAAGAGGTAGGGTTTTTCTTACTTTGGTTGATTTCTTACCTAGGGTGTATTATGGAATGGGTAAGGGTATTGAATAACATAGGTCATTTGACTATGGTTATGGACATGGGTATTGAAATGGCTTAAAATCAATTCCTAGCTTGGGTTGATGTATAGAAATTATTGGGTAATTTCTTAGAAATTGGCAATTGATGGGCATGTTATGTGTTTATTTTATACCTTGAGAATTGAATGTGTTATTGACATGAGTTATGTATAACATGCTTATTGTGAATTGTGGTTGAATATCAAATGTTAATATATGTTTTTTGCTATATTGACTTCTGATGAAATTGGTGATTATGTACATAAGACATAAATTGTCATGGGGTATGTAAAATGTGTGGTTTAAGTTGTCTTACATGACATTCGTTACATGTGAGACATGACATTGATGAGCAATGGTTCATTACATTGCATTTGTACGGAGACATAGCATATTGAGGGTGTATATTCATGGTTGTCGTCTTCACCTCATTTGGTGTATGACGAGTGGACTTGGGAATGTTGGATCGATGATTCGACTTAGTCGCACGGTTTTATGAAAAATTGGGTCGGGGTTAGCAAGAAGGGCTAGAATATCCCTCAGGTGAAAGACCCGGTGATTGAATTCTCACTCTGTTGGTATAAGAGCCCATAAAGTGTGTCAGTGTATGCAGAACCGTTGGTGGTAGTCCATGAATTCCGTGTCGACTGGGTGCCATTGGTGTAAGTCCATGAATATCCACCCCAAGAAAGACTCTAGTTTTGAAAATATCATTTGATATGTAACATAGATGACGGTTTAAATTACACATTAGCACTACATTGTGTTGTGGAGTCGGTGAAGACTCGGGGTAAAGTACATGAGTGAGTCTCATCTCATCTCATGGCATGAAACGATAGATTCCAACGTGAATTACATATTCTTGGATTGAAATGGATATTGGTTGTGTATTGTTGCATGTATACATTCATATGCACTCAGGAAGGGAGTAACCCTTGTAGGAAATATTCTATTGGGCATTGGCTCACCCTATACGGGAACACATTTCAGGTGCGGGACATATTCTAGTGGATGACACGCATTCGGGGCCTCGAGAGTGAAGAAAAGCCGATTTGTGGCTTTTGAAAACAAGTTTTGTGTAAAAACTTAGGTTTAATTCCACTTTGACATGTAACCATGTAAATGGCTTGTAATAGAACTTGTAGATATCAACNCAGCTGAGTTCCAACGTTGAAGAGGAGAAGAGAGAGAAAACCTAGAATTTTTACCTTTCTCCTTCGTTCCAAGAAGCTTCGTCGGTCAGAATTGTTTGGACCAAGAACTAAAGTTGGTCTACGTGACGAGGGCTACGTCTACATACCAAGAACAAGGTATTTCACCGAAGATCCAAGAAGAAGATTTTGAGAAATCAAAGCCTTGGAGTCGTGGTGGTGTCCTAGGAGACTTTCTACCTTCTATTTACCCTCCAAGAGGTAGGGTTTTNTAACATCATTATGTATGTTTGAGATAATGTTGGAATGGTTAAAATTGGATTTGAAATGTAAAACAAGTGAAATAGGGAAAATTTGGCATAGCGTACCAGTACAATGAGGTTCAAAAGGCAAACCGTACAGGTACGCGTACTGCTATAGTGAGGTCCAGTGAGCAACTCGTACCGGTACACTTGGGCAAATTTTGAAATTTTTTTTTTAATTTTTCTCCCAGGCGTTGGGCTATGTATCCTTTAGTTCCTGTGATGTAAATGGACTATAATGGAGAATGGAATGTGGTACGTTGGATCACGGTTAGATACAATTATAAAGGTGCACAGGTTTCACGTGTGAGTTTAAAATCCCAGNATTGAAATGGCTTAAAATCAATTCCTAGCTTGGGTTGATGTATAGAAATTATTGGGTAATTTCTTAGAAATTGGCAATTGATGGGCATGTTATGTGTTTATTTTATACCTTGAGAATTGAATGTGTTATTGACATGAGTTATGTATAACATGCTTATTGTGAATTGTGGTTGAATATCAAATGTTAATATATGTTTTTTGCTATATTGACTTCTGATGAAATTGGTGATTATGTACATAAGACATAAATTGTCATGGGGTATGTAAAATGTGTGGTTTAAGTTGTCTTACATGACATTCGTTACATGTGAGACATGACATTGATGAGCAATGGTTCATTACATTGCATTTGTACGGAGACATAGCATATTGAGNATGGACATGTTATGTGTTTATTTTATGCCTTGAGAATTGAATGTGTTATTGGCATGAGTTATGTATAATATGCTTATTGTGAATTGTGGTTGAATATCAAATGTTAATATATGTTTTTTGCTATATTGACTTGTGATGAAATTGGTGATTATGTACATAAGACATAAATTGTCATGAGGTATGTAAAATGTGAGGTTTAAGTTGTCTTATATGACATTCGTTACATGCGAGACATGACATTGATGAGCAATGGTTTATTACATTGCATTTGTACGGAGACATAGCATATTGAAGGTGTATATTCATGGTTGTCGTCTTCACCTCATTTGGTGTATGACGAGTGGACTTGGGAATGTTGGATCGATGATTCGACTTAGTCGCACGGTTTTATGAAAAATTGGGTCGGGGTTAGCAAGAAGGGCTAGAATATCCCTCAGGTGAAAGACCCAGTGATTGGATTCGCACTCTGTTGGTATAAGAGCCCATAAAGTGTGTCGGTGTATGCAGAACCGTTGGTGGTAGTCCATGAATTATGTGTTGGCTGGGTGCCATTGGTGTAAGTCCATGAATACCCACCCCAAGAAAGACCCTAGTTTTGAAAATATCATTTGATATGTAACATAGATGACAGTTTAAATTACACATTGGCACTGCATTGTGTTGTGGAGTCGGTGAAGACTCGGGGTAAAGTGCATGAGTGAGTCTCATCTCATCTCATGGCATGAAACGATAGATTCCAACATGAATTACATATTCTTGGATTGAAATGGATATTGATTGTGTATTGTTGCATGTATACATTCATATGCACTCAGGTAGGGAGTAACCCTTGTAGGAAATATTCTATTGGGCATTGGCTCACCCTATACGGGAACACATTTCAGGTGCGGGACATATTCTAGTGGATGACACGCATTCGGGGCCTCGAGAGTGAAGAAAAGCCGATTTGTGGCTTTTGAAAACAAGTTTTGTGTAAAAACTTAGGTTTAATTCCACTTTGACATGTAACCATGTAAATGGCTTGTAATAGAACTTGTAGATATCAACTTTTACGTAAATAACATCATTATGTATGTTTGAGATAATGTTGGAATGGTTAAAATTGGATTTGAAATGTAAAACAAGTGAAATAGGGAAAATTTGGCATAGCGTACCAGTACAATGAGGTTCAAAAGGCAAACCGTACAGGTACGCGTACTGCTATAGTGAGGTCCAGTGAGCAACTCGTACCGGTACACTTGGGCAAATTTTGAAATTTTTTTTTTAATTTTTCTCCCAGGCGTTGGGCTATGTATCCTTTAGTTCCTGTGATGTAAATGGACTATAATGGAGAATGGAATGTGGTACGTTGGATCACGGTTAGATACAATTATAAAGGTGCACAGGTTTCACGTGTGAGTTTAAAATCCCAGTAAATAGAAAACTATTGAATTGGTGTCGGATCATGCGACAATCACGGGCATTTTCGTGAGTTGACGGATGGTCAACAAGACTCCCGGTTCTAGGAACGTCACATTATCGGACTTTAGTCTTTTTACTTTTCTTTCTAATTGATTTTTAACCTCATTTTTATGTATCTTAAACTGATTAAATACTTCTCTTTATTCTTGATAAGATGAATATAACAATATTTAGAACAATCATCTATAAAAGTCACAAAATATTTATTTTCGGCTTTTGTTGGCGGTCTACCAGAATCACATACATCACTATGTATAAGTTCCAAAAGTTGGGTATTCTTTTCTGTGCTCTTATGAGGTTTTTTAGTTTGCTTGGCTTGTACACAAATTTCACACTTATGTTTAAAATCTACATGAGATTTGGGAATAAGATTGAGATCCATCATCTTTTTTATTTTCTTTAGACTTATGCGTTCTAATCTTCCATGCCATATATTGCAAGATTCAACATTGAAAACTTGATGAGAAATTTCATTTGCTTCCGAAAGTACATTCAATTTAAATAAATCATCACAAACATATCCTTTGCCAACAAATATATCATTCTAAGTTATCACAATTTGTTTGACTCCATTACAACCTTATAACCTAGTTGGACTAAGGATGACCCACTGACTAAATTTCTTCTAACTTCAAGAACATGTTGCACTCCTTTCAAGATCAATGTCTTCCTAGATGTCATCTTTAACTCTATGTCTCCAATTCCAAGTACTTGTGCGACGGAATCATTTCCTAGCGTTATATTTTCTCCACTTGATTTCTGATAAGATTTAACTAAATTACGATCAAAGCAAATATGTATATTAGCCCCAGATTCTATCTTCCAATTTTTATCTTGATAAGTAAAATTAACTAGGGAACGATTATACCTAAAAGAGGGNCGACAATCACGGGCATTTTCGTGAGTTGACGGATGGTCAACAAGACTCCCGGTTCTAGGAACGTCACATTATCGGACTTTAGTCTTTTTACTTTTCTTTCTAATTGATTTTTAACCTCATTTTTATGTATCTTAAACTGATTAAATACTTCTCTTTATTCTTGATAAGATGAATATAACAATATTTAGAACAATCATCTATAAAAGTCACAAAATATTTATTTTCGGCTTTTGTTGGCGGTCTACTAGAATCACATACATCACTATGTATAAGTTCCAAAAGTTGGGTATTCTTTTCTGTGCTCTTATGAGGTTTTTTAGTTTGCTTGGCTTGTACACAAATTTCACACTTATGTTTAAAATCTACATGAGATTTGGGAATAAGATTGAGATCCATCATCTTTTTTATTTTCTTTAGACTTATGCGTTCTAATCTTCCATGCCATATATTGCAAGATTCAACATTGAAAACTTGATGAGAAATTTCATTTGCTTCCGAAAGTACATTCAATTTAAATAAATCATCACAAACATATCCTTTGCCAACAAATATATCATTCTAAGTTATCACAATTTGTTTGACTCCATTACAACCTTATAACCTAGTTGGACTAAGGATGACCCACTGACTAAATTTCTTCTAACTTCAAGAACATGTTGCACTCCCTTCAAGATCAATGTCTTCCTAGATGCCATCTTTAACTCTATGTCTCCAATTCCAAGTACTTGTGCGACGGAATCATTTCCTAGCGTTATATTTTCTCCACTTGATTTCTGATAAGATTTAACTAAATTACGATCAAAGCAAATATGTATATTAGCCCCAGATTCTAACTTCCAATTTTTATCTTGATAAGTAAAATTAACTAGGGAACGATTATACCTAAAAGAGGGTTCGGCAGAATTATCTTCATCCACTAGAACATTGACTTGGGCTCTTGGACCTCTTTGATTTAGCTTGGGCTTTAGCTTATACGGCTCAGTCTTCTTGTAGTAGCAATCCTTAGCCAAGTGATTAGTTCGTCCACAAACAAAGCAAGACATCCTCTTTCTCCCTAAGCCCTTGAGCTTGTTATTATTATTATTATTCTTTTGATAGTTTTGTTTTTGACCATTATTAGGACGACTATTAAACCTCTTATTCTTAAAATTTCTTCCCCTAGGTTAGAAATTGTTATGGTTGTTGTTACTATTTTCCACTAATTTATCTTAGGGGGTCATTAACCCTATGCTTCTCTTCAACCCTAAGAGGGTTTATAGTTTGGGTTAAGGTTAACTCTCCTTGCTTATGCCTAAGAGTCTTAGTAAAATTATCCCAAGAAGGTGGAAGTTTGTCAATTAAGTTTGAAACTTTAAAATCTTCACTAAATGTAGTTCCACCATTTTCAATTTTCCTCAAAAATTCTTGATATTCACGAATTTGATCACCAACGGGTTTATTCTCCACCATTTTATAATTATTGAAATTAGAGATCATAAACCGTTTAATTCCAGCACCAACAATTCCATACTTGGCCTCTAAAGTACTCCAAAGCTCTTTCATGGTGTCATAGTATTATGGTAGACATCATAAAGATGGTTAAAAAACGCGCATAGAATCTTATTATGACAGTGATATTCAATTTGTTCAAGGGTATACCATGAAGAGAACTCTTGACTAGGTTAAGACTTTTCTACTGTAGAAATTAAGCTTAGTATGATTAACCAATATTGAACTTGTTTTTGTCACCTAAGAAAATTTTGACCACTAAATTTTTCAGGTTTGACACTATTAGCCTTTTCTAGTCTAGTTATCCTTAATTTAGAATTCAAGAACAAAGAAATCATAAGAGATATGCAAAGAACCTGTATTGAATTTAAATACCAACTGTCAAAACTCTATTTGTAACAAAATTAAGAAAGGTGTTTAAATTATTGTAATAGCTCTTGAAACTTTTATTTATTAATTTTTTTCTCCAAAGCGAACAACTATATTTTTTTTTAAAGCAAGTAGCTACTGTTTTTTTTTTTTTTTTTTTTTTTTTATTGTTGTAGATCCCTTTAGATAGATTTTGTTACTATTCAAAAAAAAAATTTTCAACAAAAACTGTTTTTTTTTTAAGGAAATTGTGTTCTAGAAAAATTAAGAAAACTATTTTTTTCCAGAAAAACTGTTTTCCAAAAAACTCGGGCCTGTTTGGTTTGCGTTTCAAAAAATAGTATCCAAAAATAGTTTTTGAGAAGAGTTTTAAGAAAGTGGTTTTGATATTTTTTGAGATAAAAAACTTGTTTGATTAGATGATTTCAAAAATAATTTTACAATAAATAAAATAGTAAAACCTGTTTAGACAGCCTAAATGTATATTAAATTTAATATATATATATACCCATATATATATGTATTTATTTATTTATATATATNGCATCACACCCAAGATTAGAATTGCATCACACAACTCAAGAAATATGTAATTGCTTAAAATTTTGAATATCTCTCTTCCATCCATTATTAAAAGTGACACTAACTATATAAAGAGTTCTAAGTAATCCTAATCCCAAAAGATTAGGGGCCTGTTTGGTTTGCATTTCAAAAAATAGTATCCGAAAACAGTTTTTGAGAAGAGTTTTAAGAAAGCGGTTTTGATATTTTTTAAGATAAAAAACTTGTTTAGTTAGATGATTTCAAAAACAATTTTACAATACAGAAATAAGTAAAACCTGTTTGGACAGTCTAAATATATATATATATATATATATATATATATATATATATATATTGTTCTCTTTATTTTTAAAATTTTCAAAAGAAACTCTGAAAACAAGCTACACTTATTTTCTGTTTCTTTGACTCAAATCTAATTTTTTTTTCTAAAATTTAGAAAACAAAAATGCTAAACAAACATGTTTTGAGTGTTTTTGAAATTTTGAGAATAAAAAACTGTTTCTGAGATGATAACCAAACATGACCCTTTTTTTTTTTCCAAAAGACTGAAACAGTTTTTTTTCCTAGAAAACTGTTAGTTTTCAAAAAAAAAAAAAACTCAGCTGCTTTAGAATGTAAAAAAAAAAATTTATAAATTGTGTATATTTTTTTGCAAAATGTCAACACAAAATACTACATTTGAATGATATAGTGTCAACTTAAACAAGATATTTTAACACATAAACAGTAGATGAGATAAGAGCAATAATACGAAAAAAGATTATTAACACTTTTAATAATGGTATGTGGTCAATAATAATAAAATGCTCATGAATAGGAAGAACAATAGCTAAATTGATAAAAATATAACTTGTGGTTATAATTAAATAAATTAGAATACGAGTATATATATATAAATAGGAAAACCAACAAGTAATTTAAATTTAGATAAAACAGAATGTATAAATATAATATATAAGATAAAAGGAAAGAGTTGACATGCGAGTTCGAGAGGCGTGTGATAACTGTTCTAAAGTAGTTGAGCCTCTCCATGTGAGGGTACTGACGGACACCAATGATTCTAAGATCCAACCCAGATGCTCGCAACAACACCTTATCAATGGTTAAGTCCACTGAAAAATTGGAATAAATCTGACTTGAATCGAATTGTCAAAAAATAAAATAATAGATGATAGTTGAAAAGGTATGCCAAGTGTAAAAAAAACTGAAATGAGCAATTGGAAGGCCTTCTGGAGTGTTGATTTCATTGCCGGTCAAAAGCTATCTCAAAGCCACTTATATAACCATTAAATTAGTAACTTATACACATACCCTTTAAAACTATTTGTAAGATGATTAATTTTTAGTCTTTAATATACACAAATAAATTAGATACACATATGCAATTGAAAATTCAAAACTCAATTAAAAAATATGTAACTGAAATTATTTAAACTCAATTAAAGTGGATAATCAATAAAAAGTTTTAAAAACTTAATTTTATTGAACCCGATGAGAAACATAGAACCGAATCTATTCAATGGATACAATTCGTTGAAACATAGAACCGAATCTAATTGAACCCGATAGACCCAATAACTTTAACATAGATATGATTGTAATTCACAAAAAAATTTTGGAAAGTAAAGTTGAAAAAATCTGAAATTGAGGATGGATCATTTTGGAAGTCTGGTATGCTAAGAGGTTCTTTTCTTTATTTTCTTCATATGTATTTTAAGCACTATTGTATAACCACTTGCTGTACCTCACGCTTCATGAGAACCAGGGAGAGAAGTTAAGAACACATATTGGTACATTACTAGTTATAGTCCAATATGAAGGTAAATACTAAAACGAGTCACATTACGGTATTGAAATTTTCAATATTGTATATTAATTTTAAACTAATAAAAATAAGTCACATGCATAATTTTTTTCATTTGATGATTCTTTAATACTTTACTATTTTTTTTATAATTAATTATAAATTATTCAATTTAAAATCAGCGATTAAAAATAATAGATGTACGATACCGACTTCAGTATCGTAACTTTACCCTTAAAAAATACTGATAACGAAAACGGATAATGTTACGCTTACTAAATTTTTTTATCAAATTTTCATCCCAAATGATGTGACATAATTTTTCACCATTAAATAAGTGAATTCCATTAATATTCAGCGACGAAAATTGTGTCATGTCATATCAAGTGTTTTCCAACGAAAAAACAAAATAATGGCTCAAAAGTTGTCTTACCCGTCTAGAATTTGAAAGCAGTGTTTTAAAACCCAGTTCGGCTCAACAGTTCAACTCAGTGAACCGGTCTCCTAATTGGGCCGGTTTTGGTTTTGTTATCGGACTGTTTATGTAAAGAACTCGCCATAAAACCGTTGAACCGGTCAAAAATTAATAAATCTATGAGAATCGGACGAATTTATAAAACTGGCTGGTTTAATTTCTTTAGTATAAATATGAGATTTTTTTTATTATTTGGGTATTTTGTGTCTTTTCCCTTTCCTCTTTTGTTTTGCGTTTTGCCCTAAATCGTTTCAAACCAAACGATTGACCACGAGCAGCCTCCACCCTCCACCCCAACAATTGACCACAAGTAGCAACGATCAACTCTAGCAGTGATCACCAGTGATCCAGTCTAGAGTCCACAGTCAGCAACCCTCGATTCCATCCAGCAGGCAGTCCAGTCGATTCCAACAGGTGGGTTGTCTTATTAATTGCTACTTTCTGAAGAAGATTATGGGCGGCTCATATGAGTTTGCTGTGCATGTGCCCAGCGGATGGTGGTGATGGTTGACCCACCCGCGTGATGATGATAATGGGTTTTAGGAGATTGAGTCGATTTGTATTTTTCTTTTATATTTAGCTTCATATTATCATGGATTTCCACTCTTTAAATACTGGGCGAGTTGATTTTGAGCCTATATCCATGGCAATCGACAATGCCTTTTCAAAGTTCAAATTTGTGGTTCTAACTAAGTGGCATTTGAGTTTTCTAATGATTAATAATTGTTGGAAAGATTGTTTATGAAGGTCTGGAGTCCACTAGATTAGTGGCCTTTTTGTCTCTTTCACTGACATCTGTGAATGATATGTACATTGAATTTTCTATTTCCCGAACAAAGCTGGTCACTAGTGTGTTTCTAGTTTTGTCATTTTATGAATTGTGATATTGAACTTATGGTTTGTTTGGGATTCTTATTGTTCATTATATATAATTGGGTTGTAAATTAGTTAATTGATAGTAGTGGTAATATTTGTATTTTCAAGTGGAACTAGGGATAATTTATTTTCAGTTTCGTTTATCTGAGTTTTTATGCTATGCTCATATGCTTTGTTTTGTTTTGATGTATTTTGCTTACTACAGTTTGAGTTCAAAGTTTGAACTTTAAAGAGTGCAAATTACATGGATTATGCTTAGATTGATACATTATCGAAGAGTTGAACTTAAACTTGGAACCTTGAACTTCAATAGAAGTATTTTTCTCTACTTAACTTTACAAGTTGTATTGAAAATTGAATTCATTGAAATTGGATACATATTTGATGATTTTTATCTACTTGACTTTATGTGTTTGATGTCATTTTTATAATTATTGTGATTTTTTAGCCTATTTATTATTATTTATAATTATTTTTTTATTTTTTATTATATTACCGATTCAACCAGTGACCCATTGACCCGGTCCATTCACCGTGTTGATGTTCGGGCCGGGTTTTAAAACTATGTCCCAAAGTGAATCTTTTTTTTTATGTCGGTTTGGTTTTTCCTCCCTCAGTGCATGGTGACGAACCACTCCGTGACTTAATATTTTGTGTTTTTTAGGTCATAACATTTTTGATATATTAAATTTATAATATGAAAAATTAAAATTTTAAGAGTACAAAATAAAAAAATTAAAATCTTTTAAGGTACACTGTATAATTCACCCTAATATTTTATTTCTTTTCTCAATTTTATCTTGGATGAAGACAGCTCGAGGACACGTGTTTGGCCATTATAAATTCTAAGTAAACTCAGAAAATATAGTGGAATTCCGATTTAGAAAAATTTCCTAAATCATCATTTTCCCATAAAATAAAAATTGCCCAAATCTTAGGTCATAGGTGACTCAAGTAAAAGAGGAGGGGGTCAATTTATTTTGGGAGAATTACATCCGGAGACTCTTTGAAGTTTGTCACTTTATCACTCAGATTCTTTGACATTTAAAATATTATACACAGACCCTCTAAAGTTTGTACACGCATAATACTTAGACCTATGTTATAAATATATTCTTTAATAAATTACACTCAGACCCTTTAAAGTTTATAAACATATATTACTTAGAGCCATTAAATTTAAAATATTATACTTAAATCAAAAATACTTCAATCAAATATAAAATATAAAATATTTTAAATTTTATAATTAAAATTCATGTTTTATTGTATCTTTTATTGAAATAAAATCAAAAAAAAAATTCATTTTTTTCTTAAAAAAATTCATTTTTTTCTTAAAAAAATTCATTTTTTTCTTAAAAAAATCGTAATTAGTATACAATTATATTGTTTATTGGAATTTAATTTGATCGTTTAAACGACCAAATTAAAATAACAAATTACCCTAATTAAAAGTTAAAAGATATCATGTCTATTACAATTTGACCCATTGTTTAATTTTTTAGTTTTATTGTAATAAATAGTATAATTATATATTAACTATGATTTTATTTAAAACTAGATTTTTATTTTTGATTTTATTTCAATAAATGATATAATAGAACATCAATTTTAGATGTAAAATTTATGTTCTATTATGAATGATTTAGACCCCTTATTTGATTTTTTTTTTGTTTTATTTTTATTTTTATTTCAATAAATGATACAATAAAACATAAATTTTAGTTGTAAAATTTAAATACCTACAAACTTCAAGAGGGTCTAAGTATAATTTATTAACAGATATATTTACAGCAGGGGTCTAAGTGTTAGTACGTACAAATGTCAGAGGATTTGTGTATAATATTTCAAATATCAAAAGATCTGAGTGATTAAGTTACAAACTTCAAGAGATCTAAATATAATTCTCCCATTTATTTTTTGTTATATAGGGTAGATATCTTTGAGGATTCCATTTGGGAGGAAAACTGAAGTGTTTGACATAAAGTATATACCAAATGAAATTCTCTCAAATGAGCATCGCTATTAAGACCTAATTTAGTGATTTAATTTAGTATGACTTTAGAATTAATTGTGGACTCCATCAAACATTAGAACTTGGTGTTTATCCAATGGTACCAATGAAGCCACGTCATTAAACCAACAAATTATGTCAGATTTTTGGTCCAAATAACATTTTCCTTGTATTTAAGTGAATCTCTTACTCATTAGTAATGAATAATTTATTAAGAAGAAAAATAATAATAAAAAAAAAGCATCGGAAGAAATCTAAATCCAAAGTACAACTGAATAGAAATGGTAGAACATATATTAGATCTAATTACCCGATTATCAAAAATAGAGAATTTATGGGTACGAGAATAGAATTCTTGGGTATGTAGTTTAGCCCATAACTGAAAACAACAACAATAATAAAGAGACATCAGTAAGAGGAGCTATTACATGCACTCCTTTTAACAGTGCAATCAAGCTTTGCCACCAACCTTTGGTCCTAATATGCAGCAACTACCAGATGAAGATTCGAAATAAAATCGGAAGGGTTGGGGTACATTCTTACCTCAAGGGGGGTAAAACAGGACGAGTTTCAGGATCAAAAAATCCAGCAAAGAAAGCAATCAAAACTGAGAAGATGAGGATACCAACCATGGCAGATCTCAAGACCTGGTCACAGTTATTATTCATGTGCATATCGGTTTGACTACTTGGATGGAGGGATAGCAGATCCTCACCACTACTGAAATCGGCATTTGCCTCTCCTTCATTCGTCTCCCCGTTAATACAAGGTTGTTGCATGTTGCCCATGTTAAGGTTTCCACATGTCATGCACGTGCATTCCCCTCCAAGATATGATGGGAGTGTCTGAAGGTACTCGGAAAGAACATTTTGGTACATTTCCCCTTCAACTTTCACCTTTTGCCTAGTGACAGGTTTCAGTACCTGAAGAAGAGTCTCAATAGCATTTGAATAAATGAAAAGAATAAAATAAAAATTAACTAATCAATTTGAATCAGAGTTTAGAGCTTACTTGAATAAAAGTTTGTGCCATGATACGAACAACAGGAGGAAGCCGTATAACAAAGAGAGAGCCAAGACGGTTTGGGAAGTGATCTTGCAGAAGAACAGAACACGTTCTCACCATTTGCATGGGCAATCGCAGAGGAGACAGCCGTTCACAATCAACTAAAACTGTAATTTGAGGATTTTCGCTGTCAACCAAATGCAGGATCCCGTGCTCCACCTGAGATACTGCAGTTGCAATCATCCACAGCTTAAAAAGGTTTTCATCACAACAAGTAACATAATACACATAGGCTGACATTACCACTCATTTGAGGCTATTCAGAGTATTAAATAAGACCCTCGTGGTCTAAACACATATGGTCAAAAAGACAACAGTACTGCTTGGTCCGAATTCCTCACGCAGCAACCACATCCTATCTATAAAAATTATCTAGGATAAACATGTCAAGCACTATTTCTCCTAATTTTTTTTGACATTTTCCTGACGAGTTGACAGGAACTTTCTTAATACAAAGACTGGAACATAAAAGGAAAAGTTCCCACACCTTCCTAGTTTCTTTGACCTTGATAGAGCACAACAGAGAAACATGATTCATGTAGTGGATCTCAAGTAGTTAGGACAAAAGGTTTTGCTGAGTTGGATTGAGTTGTACAAATTTTCATTTGAAACTTTGTATTTTGTGTATTTTGCATATCCTAAAAAACTTTTGGTAGTCTTTTACTCCTCTATAACCATGTTTTCCCTTTACTCTATTTTTTTTCCTTTTTGCGAGCTTCTTTCTTCGTATGTAGGCTATCAACAGCTATGATTTAATGTGAACAATAGAATTTGTCCATGAGAATTATCAAGTTCCATGTTCATCTTTAAATAATGAAAAACCAAGTGTCGTACTTCAGAAAAGAAACAGAAGCCACATGCGTTAAACTTAATGGTTTCATGCAACAATTCTGGAGCACATCAAGCATCATTGGTCGATAACTAATATCGTTTCTGATCAGAAACACCTTCTTAGCATATACTGGTACACTTCCAGCTGAAGAACTACCACACGCAGCAAGGGCAGCTCTACAAACTGATTTGAGTCCATACAATAGATAGTTTCTGTACTCCTTAACCTGTATGAATATCTCAGTTTCCAATAGCAAAAAAAACAAACTTACTGGTTTCACAAGTTGAAGACATCATAAGAAGTCACTAGATCATATTTGATGGAATATATGGCTATCAATCAGTGGTTGGTTTCACAAGTTAAAAGATATCATAACTCACCACTAGATCATATGAAACAGTTACCTTCGTCTGTGTCCCCAACAAAAAATGTATTTTGGCTTTCATTTTTAAGTTACTTAATGTTCATGGAATTGAAGTTTTCAGCAACTAATTCTGTTTCAGACCCCATATTTTCTGACATAAATTTTCCTCAGTACTAATCATACAAAAGAAACTTGATCATTGTACTCTTTTTATAAGTAGAATATTCACAAAGAATTACTGCAACTAGATATGAAATATATACATTATGAGTTAATTTATACAGCGGCCATTTGGTAGCAGAATGGCCGCCAGACACCTCAAAGGATAGAAGTTGAGAGAGTGAAACAGCAATTAAGGTTCAGAGATCCTTCTATTCTTTCCTGAGAAAACAAGGGAAAAAAGTACAGGCTTCTTTGCATATTGGAGAAAAAGCATTGCAGGCTACTTAGTTCAACCGACAGCTGGGTTTGGAGCTATCAGACACAACTCACATCTTCATTAATGGAACACGGGTTTGAGGAAAGAAACTGAACGACATTGACCATATGTTAGATCACAAAACAAGGAAAAAAATCAGAGAAGTTTTAGGCTTAGCTCAACACCAGAAAATTAATGCCAGATGAGAAATCTCACGAAATTTGCTTTTATAATATGGTGTAAAATGAATTATTTTCAATTTTATGAAACATTGTGTCCAAACAATTTGTAAGAGCAGAAAAGACATACCAACAGCTTGAACAAAGCGAGGTCTTTCATTAGATGGCAAACTNAAAAGAAACAGAAGCCACATGCGTTAAACTTAATGGTTTCATGCAACAATTCTGGAGCACATCAAGCATCATTGGTCGATAACTAATATCGTTTCTGATCAGAAACACCTTCTTAGCATATACTGGTACACTTCCAGCTGAAGAACTACCACACGCAGCAAGGGCAGCTCTACAAACTGATTTGAGTCCATACAATAGATAGTTTCTGTACTCCTTAACCTGTATGAATATCTCAGTTTCCAATAGCAAAAAAAACAAACTTACTGGTTTCACAAGTTGAAGACATCATAAGAAGTCACTAGATCATATTTGATGGAATATATGGCTATCAATCAGTGGTTGGTTTCACAAGTTAAAAGATATCATAACTCACCACTAGATCATATGAAACAGTTACCTTCGTCTGTGTCCCCAACAAAAAATGTATTTTGGCTTTCATTTTTAAGTTACTTAATGTTCATGGAATTGAAGTTTTCAGCAACTAATTCTGTTTCAGACCCCATATTTTCTGACATAATTTTTCCGCCGTACTAATCATACAAAAGAAACTTGATCATTGTACTCTTTTTATAAGTAGAATATTCACAAAGAATTACTGCAACTAGATATGAAATATATACATTATGAGTTAATTTATACAGCGGCCATTTGGTAGCAGAATGGCCGCCAGACACCTCAAAGGATAGAAGTTGAGAGAGTGAAACAGCAATTAAGGTTCAGAGATCCTTCTATTCTTTCCTGAGAAAACAAGGGAAAAAAGTACAGGCTTCTTTGCATATTGGAGAAAAAGCATTGCAGGCTACTTAGTTCAACCGACAGCTGGGTTTGGAGCTATCAGACACAACTCACATCTTCATTAATGGAACACGGGTTTGAGGAAAGAAACTGAACGACATTGACCATATGTTAGATCACAAAACAAGGAAAAAAATCAGAGAAGTTTTAGGCTTAGCTCAACACCAGAAAATTAATGCCAGATGAGAAATCTCACGAAATTTGCTTTTATAATATGGTGTAAAATGAATTATTTTCAATTTTATGAAACATTGTGTCCAAACAATTTGTAAGAGCAGAAAAGACATACCAACAGCTTGAACAAAGCGAGGTCTTTCATTAGATGGCAAACTGATGCAAGCTAGCCCAAGGCGGACAATAAGGCAAGGTCGATGGCTCAAATCAACTCCATGCCAGAAGACCATACTGGACCACATCTTAAGTTCTTTTCTAGATAGAATTCTATAAGTCTCCCTCCAACGGATTGTTTTCTTAACAGATGACAGCATGCACGGAAAATCACCATTTGCAGCATTATAAAATCTGTGGAGTTCATCCTCATTAATTCTGCATAAACACCACTATGTCATGCACCGCTGCAACAAGAGAAGCCAAGGAATTTGAAAATAAATATGCCAGCAAGAAAACATGAGGAATCCCCAAAACATTTTTGTCCAGTAACTTCATCCATATTTTGGTGAAAGAAAAGCACTTCGGGGGAAAAATAATTGAGGTGCTCCACATGAAAATAACTTTAAAAACAATATCCAGCCAAATATTATCCATAAAATTAATCTTAACAAAAAAAAACACACTGAAGGCAAGGAAGTACCTTCAATGGAAGATAGGAATATGAAAGTTATCTGAACTACAATATTTCCTGGAAAAAAGCACCTAAGCTTCCAGTGAGCCCCAAACATGATTTGAGCAAGTGATGTTACCAATTATATTTATTTTTTGGTCAAGCCGGCTAATTAATTTGGTAAAGCTTGGGAAGTTGACCTCAGAAACAGTCTATTCTTACCTTTTTTCAAAGTTAAGCCATAGACCCAACAAGTGTAAGAGTTACTTGTTTCTTGATTAGAAGTTCGAAAAAGTCCAGCCTTTTCACTTTCAACCAAAACGTTTTGATGTCACTATGTGACCATTTAATTAGAGTTCTTATGCAACTAAAAGGCTTGTAGTTTCTCTTACATTTCTACGTGAATCTGGATTAATCTTCCCTGAAACATTCTTTTGTTTATTAATTTCTCAATGATTATTGTTATTCCCACCAAAAAAAAAAATTCAACCAAAGGCAATTCCCTTTTGAATATTTAATTAAAGTGGAATCACCTTTCTGGTAAACTAATCCCCTGTTTTCCCAGCTCTGCATGAAGCCGAAGCAACCAATTCGGAGATGATAGGTTTTGTTGGGCTTCATCACAAGTCCTGCAAAGAAAAGAAGGCAATAGATATAACCAAATTGGGGGAAAAAAAAATCTTGACAGAAGACGCTAAACTCTGCAGAGGGAATGGAAAGAACTCCAACTTTATACAATCATTCCAAATACAATTCACTATCAGAAGTAAGAAAATATGCCTCAAAAACAAAGCAATAAAGAACTCATCAACTACATGACATGATGAACAAACATCTGACAAAATTCAAATTTAGTTATTTGCCCATCCAACTACATTAATGATTCCATCCTTTCTTCAAGCAAGAAAAAAAATCAATGTTTGGGGGTTATTTATGTGTGGGGGGGGGGGGGGGGGGGA
>CAUOFW020010390.1:959607-988778 GCA_963454935.2 Ilex paraguariensis | reverse complement strand
TTTTTTTTTTTTTTTTTTTTTTTTTTTGGGGGGGGCGGGGGGAGTAAGCTCTTGATAAAAAAATCCACAAAGATAAACATTTATTGACACAAGAAGTGCCCTTTCTGGTGGATCAAAGTGAAGCAAACGGCAAATCCTTTGGTCTCCCTCACCCCCACTATCCCCTCTTTTTGCCTTGCTGGGGATTAAAGCGAAATTCTTAAAACAAAGAAATGGATCTGAACTTACATAACAATGAGCACCTAGGCTTCAGCAACCTCAATTAATGCCTTTTCTTTGGTCTACAAAAATTTCATGCTGTAGGCCAAGGGTTATTAGCATTATTATTCCTTTTTTATAACTACTTAGGTGGGAAAATAATGGTTGTGTTTTTCCATGTTGCCTAGCAGGCAGATGTTTATATGTGCAAGTCTCTATGTGGAAAATTATCCACCACCAATTGTTTTTTGACTTGTAAGATGTGCAATAACATTATGGAGATCCCTTCTATGTACCTTGTATCCAGAGTAGATTGTACAGATGGAAACTCAGCATGCGATTCTGGAACTGCAGGAGAATCATTAAGGCCAATAGAATCTTCGGTACCATCTGAGGTAACATTACAGCTCCCTGATTGATCAGAGAAAGCAGTCGTGATAGACAGAACTAATAATGGCCTTGATAATACCTATAACAAAAACATGCTGTAACCATCATAAGTCCTGCAGGATTATACATACAAAGGTCAAGGAAAGTGGGTTTAAAGGTACTTCCATTTAGCAAGCAGCAAAAAGATAGAATAATTACTCGAGATGGGAGTACAAACTTGATCATAGCAAACACATCTCGAGGCCATGCAACTAAGAACATAAAATTTTGGATGATTAAAAACATACCAAGATGATACACAATCACTACATTAACAGCAACCAAATAGAAATAGTATGTGCTTGTAGTAATTCTCACTCCGACGAGACAACTGCAATCAAATTCATCAAAAACCTGATTCATTAGTCTCTATGTCCCATTGTCCCTATGATAAAAATATGAAGATAACTATTTCTTGACTTCTATAATTAATACCCATTCACAAGCCAAGTATTGAATGCACTTTGGTGTACTGGGTGTTTCAATAAGCCAAGTCTTGAATGCACTGTGGTGTACTGGGTATTTCTACTGAAGTTCAAATCTCATTCTCAAAGCACAACTAAGTTACAACGGATCAATTCAGTAAATAAACTAATTTGACTTAATTTGAATATAGTTTAGTTTTGGTTATATTTATTCCTAGTATTCCAGGAAAAACGATGATATCAATTGGATATTTTCTTAAAAGAAATGCCAATTTGCTAAAGATGGAGCTATAATTTCAATTGACAAAGGCATGACAACATTCAAGCAGGCTTTAGTGTAAAGAATCAACAAAAAAGTTGAAGAATGTAACTAACATACATGTGAGCACATGAATGAGTACAGAAAAAGAACGTGATAACAAAGATTCAAGAGAGGCTGTGGGATCTCCACAGCATGTAAGTTTCCTCAAAGCCCTTTCAAACCTAGACTGTTAACCTTTAAACAGAAAATAGCCTTAAAAAAGCAGTGGAATTCACAAATTAAAGTTAAAACATAACTTTGCATCAAAATTAAGAGGTGAAGAAAAAAGAAAGAAACAA
This sequence comes from Ilex paraguariensis, assembly GCA_963454935.2. Lineage (NCBI taxonomy): Eukaryota > Viridiplantae > Streptophyta > Magnoliopsida > Aquifoliales > Aquifoliaceae > Ilex > Ilex paraguariensis. The sequence goes on along the minus strand of CAUOFW020010390.1, from coordinate 987,126 downwards.
TTCCCCATGAATCAAATCACACTTCTAACACCCCATGTATAAGTAAGTGATCAACAGCATAACTCAAATTGAATCGTAAGCCTCTTTGATTGAGAGAACGAACCTTCATGCCCTTGACCAAAACCTTCAAAGGTTTCCATCTTTGAATCCACTTTAATGGTGAATAGCAGAGAACTTGCAAAACTTGCAGACCAGACCATAAAAATGGACACCTGGCTCTTGAGAACCTGCGAACCATCTCTAGTGCAGCAATTTTTAGTAAAAACAATGCTACTTGAGCAGCAGTCCCTCTTCCAAATCTACCATGCTTTATTGAAGCTATTTGCTTTGAAGTTATTGGTGACAAGGACTTTGCGGCTGAAGCAATCAAACGTTTCCTACTACTAGTCGATTCATAGTTTCTTATCAAGCCAGGAGTTTGAAATGAGTCTCCCATTTATTAGAAGAATCTACGAATGCTAAGCTGAATCGACAGAGAAACTCGAAGATGATTCCAGCGAAATAATTTCTTCAGCCGGCGGGAACAATTGGATCTCTGCACAGCACACGATTAATTATCATTCGGTGCATAGAAATAAAACCACAAACGCCCGATTTAGGTTTTTAATTTCTTCGGATCTACCATAACAGAAGATGAATCGCGAACATGATAATGTAGAAGATTAAAAGATTTCAATGCAAATCATATAGACAAATCATTTCTCACCTGAAATCAATGGAATCATCAGCATAAAAAAATTCTTAATAATCAGAAGAACTTGATTCGATTCGATTCGTCGATCCTGCTTTCAATAGAAGGCAATCGAAGCTTTTTTGGCTTGGTCTTTTGGGAAGAAATGCTCGCGATCATTTGATTCTCCGTCAAGTTTGGTGGCGTTCCTCCACTAAAGGAAGAGAGAGAGAGAGAATGAGCGAGTGCATATGGCGGGGTCGACCACGTGACTTTGACCTAATTCGACTGTTTATAAATCAAATCAAAGCAATTACTGTTCTGCTGCACCAGAAATTCACTTTCAGAAATTAAGTAGAAAATTGAACAAGAACGCGAATACAAAAGATTGGGATTGAAGAATCAAGAACAGTTTTATACAATGAAATCCGCAGAAAGAAAGAGAACATGAAAGATTAATGTGCACAACCTCATATGATATAACTCCAAAAACAATTTGTGCTATCCTACACACACTACCAATTACATTCTTTATAGACATCACTGTAACTTCACTAGATCTCACAGAGCATGTTGATCTTCAATCTCCATCGTCGATTCTTCAATTCTCGGCGGTGGGGCCACAATTTCACTAACCCCTTCCCCAGCGTCCGATTCAGTCCTTTCGGTCTGGCCAAAACCGTTGTCAGACGATGGATGGTGGAGATGAGGGAACGGAGTCGATAGTCCATGAACCACAATCCGGTTGTTATACAACAAATCAAGACTCTGGATCTTGACGTAGTTGATCCTCATGGGAGCCAATGGATCTCCACTGCCACCGGTGGTAACCAGCAAGTTCTCGTCACTTTCCACAGTCGGCAAAATCGTCTCCGTCGGCAAACTCACCAAATCAGCGGCCCTCAACAACCTGTTCGGTACAATGTGGAACCGGAAATTAGGTAGGTACGAGTGTCCTCCGGCGAACATCGCCGTGTCGTCGAGAGCGAAAACAGTCATGGACCGAAGTTTCACCAGTTCTTGATACTTGGCTCTCAGAGCAAGAGAGACGACGCTATAACCACTGATGCGCAGTCTCAACATGGCATCTTTTAGCATGGAGCGCATGATGGAGAAGTCTGGAGTGGCGGATTGTTGAGGGAATGAGAGAGACGTCATTCGTTCGACATTGCAAGAAAGTGGAGAGAGGTGAGAGACAAAGCCCTCGATGCCGTGGATGATAATGTGGCCATTGTTGAAGAGGTCTGGGTGAGAGATTTCAGCCCCGTTGATGAAGGCTTTCTTGATGGCGTATGATGTGGTGGAGGTGGAGGTGACTGTGAGGCAGCGATTGGGGGCTAGGGTTTCGATTTTCGTGCCGAAAGCTAAGGAGAGTAGGGCATGGAGTGGGTAGAGTCCGGGGACAGAGTGTTCTTGGAGGAGGACAGGCAGCGAGCAAGAACGGCAGGTGAAGAGGGCGGTGTCAGTGGGGGCGAAGATGGTGATGGGAGTGGCAGTGGTGATGAGAGAGAGGTTAGTGGCGGTGGACAGTTCTTGGAACCCAAGAGAAGAGAAGACAGCGGGAAGGAAAGAAGGTGAGTAAAAGAGGTCTTGAGATGGGGTTGGAGCGGTGGTTGTCGTGGCAGCCGTGGTGATGGTGGTGGAGATGAAGATGAAGGTGAAAACGGTGAGGATTTGCAGAGAGGTAGCCATGGATTTTTAGAGTCGTTGCTGTAGAGAGAGAAAGGTTTCAGAGATTGAGAGAGAAGATGATGGGAATTGAAGACTCCAGTGCGCGTTTATATAACTGAACGGAACGGCCCGAGTTCGTTAGTTCGTTAGGGTGTCTGTTATTCTGTTAGGGACTCTTATTGTCATTGACAAAAAACTCACTGATACCGTATGATATTGGAGAAATAGAGGTTTAGTTGTGGCTGAAGACGCTCTTAACCCAGCTAAAAAAATACATTAAATCATTTCACATTTTCATCAATAATTAAACTTTTTTTTTTTCCACTCAGCACCAAAACATGTGTTACTCTACGCATTCAAATTACTCTTTACGACATCTCAACGTCTCGTGCCATTGCTCCTTCTGTCTGTACGCATTCTGGGACTTGGTGCGTGAAGTTGGAATGCCTATATGACATTTCAATTCACGCAATTTCAGTACTCCAAGCTGCCATTTGAATCACTCTACGTATTTTCCCTCTCTACATTGTAACTCAACACTCTGTCTGTCTAGTGATCTCGGAATCAGCCGCTTATTTTTTGGTATATTGTTCTTCCACTGATATCGCGGTTAAAATTTTCTCTACTCTAAGTACATCTCTATTTTTATTTTAACATCATAACAAATTCCCTCTCTATATCTGTATTGTTTATATTATTTGTTTATGTCTTTTCACTTATTCAGCATATTGTCAACTCTATAAAACAATTAACTACTCTTAACAATTTTTTTACGTTTTTTCTGAGCTGTTTGCACGTAGGAGTTTATTGCTCAGTATTGTTTTACCTGTACCATAAGTGGAAATTTACACTTTTGTTGTTGATTGATGTACCTTTTCAATTCGTGTCTAGATCTTTTTTGAATTATTTCTTGAATTATAAATAGTTTTAATTATAAACTTTTTTCCTTTTTGTGTATAGTTTTTATTCGTTTTTTGTATTGAAGTGGTTAAATGTCATACCATTATAGCAAGAAGCATGCACACAAACTGTCTGACAATTTGGTTTTTATTCTTGTAAAATCTGGTTTGTTCTAATCAGACTTCCATTTTGGTTGTGATTAGAATGTTTGATTTGTATTATTGAAAATTTGCTTTTTCTATGATGTTTATGAGTCTCCTTTTATGGTTCTGATTGGGGGCATTGTTTTTTGGATATAGGCTAAACTTTGCTTATTTCTTATTGGCTCTTAAATACGGTGTATGCCAGTAATTTTATCCATTATAATTTTGTTTACCGTCAACATGCCATCGATTTTAACTTGGAGGAATGGAAGTGATTGTAAAGCTTAGGAAATGGAAAATGATTAATTTGTGATGCTTACAAGCACTTCAAACTGCTATAAGCTTCCCCTACGCGTGGACCTAAAGCAAAGAACACAAACAAGCCACACATTGAGAACTAGAGTTCATTTACCCAATGCTAAGGCCTAGCCTTTCAAGCACACAATAAACATTTATATATGGGTCACAAGCATGGAAATCCTGTTTATGGTGTGAATGTTTTGGCAGTGAATATGATAATTGGGTTTGTGTGGCTACTAAATGAGTTGAATAGGAGGATGATTTTGCATTATATGCCAAAAACTTTACCAAAACAAGTAAAATCACAAGTATATTAAAATTAAAATTACATATTATGCATTCAGTGAATTTTGATAGTGAATTTCTCCATGGGATCCTTGAAGTGCCTAGGTGAACAGTAGAACTGTGGACGGCTATTGTACTTTATAATTGCAGTGTTCTTAGAATACAAATAGAGATTGAACAAATCCAAAATCTATCTATATCTATATTTATACTACTAATAAAAATATCTTAATTTGAATTTTTTTTGATTCACTACCTTATAAAAAATTACAAAGGTCACTCTATCCTTACATAATTAAATATTTAAGTTACCATCATATGCTTATGTATTTAAATCTTTAAATTACCTCTAACATCAATTTTAATTATCTATTCCTTATGTATGAATATCAATTTTTGTAAAATTTTTTGATTGACTATATTATCCTTAAAATATGTGTAATACTCTGACCCAATTCCATAATATCCAGAGTGCTAATAACTTCCATAAGAAGTGCACAATACAATATTCAAACAATGATGTAAGCTTTGATATCAATTATAAACATTTCGATCTAATTCCATATACATAATGAGTGTTTGTTATTGAACTCGACGGATAAACATATTATGCACAACTATGGTACAATTCTGTCATAGACTTATTATATTCCACATACGTATGTGAAGCTTATTACAATTTACATGCTTCAACAAATCAGTTCAACACATAGAATGAAAACACATGCAAATTGGTAGTTAAAATATTCACGAACTTTCTCGTCACTTGCTAATTTGAAAAAGGGGGAAAGTGTACGGAGAATGTCAACCAATTTATTAGAGTAGCTTAATTCCAAAGCATGAAAGTTTGAAAATAACATAATTTGACAATCTCAAAGTAGTTCATTTCATACATAAGTAATAGAACAAAAAACTTTGAGTAAAAACAATAATACGATCATAGCATCAATACAAAGCTGCATCAGTGGACGATCATCTTAATAGACCACTTAGGGTCAATACAAACATACTAATTAACCATCAAAAGTGCTATTTTATTATATTTAATGATTGATTAATTGTATATTATTTGTGATTAAATGGATTAAATTCCTTAATTTTATAGTTTGATATTTTTTCTCTAGTTGTTTTGTTTATTTTACAAGTAAATTGGTTGATTTAAAGTAATAATGCATAAGACAAGTAAAGTAATCACTAGAGGAAGAATCATAATTGATAAGGATTGAAGATTCAAGATTCAAGATTGAGATAAGAAGATTTGAAGATAAATCTGCAATTTAATCCTTATAAGAGTCCAAGTTTAAAGAAAACTCTTTTAAAGTTGAATTGAGAAAGTATTCTACAAGATAAGGATTTGACACGTCTTCAATATTTTGGTTATAAATTTTAACTCCGACATCGGGTTGACATGATTTTTGTGGAGTTAAAAAGAAGATTTCACGGGCTATAAAAATGTATTTCACGAAAATTTTGTGATTCAACCTCTAAATATACAACATTTAAGTTCGAAGTCTAAATAGATTTTGTACCCTCAGCTCCCAAAATTTTATATACGGGATTTGACCTTAAAATACTTATTTTTGAAAAAGAATTCTTGTCAAGCCAACCTTATATCTTCTATCTATACAAAGGATTTATTTTACTATAAATAAAGACTCTCATCTATTGAGAGAGGAGATTTTGGATAATTATTATTTTCTTCCCATTATTTTCTTTTCTAGTTTTGTTTTAAGTTTTATGGCTTGCTAAAAGCCCAGCTAAATCTAGGAGAGATATTTTCAATGAAACACGGTACTTATTATTGATTAAATATTCTTTTTAATATATGATTTATTCTTTTAATTTAATTTTTCTCGTTTAGTAAAATTTTTGCTCTGTATAATTTTTTGATTTGTTGTGTCATATACATCGAATACTTGAAATTCCCTACATGTCAAATAATTGGTTATTTTATACTTAAATTAATTAATCAGAATTTCTCATAAGATAGTTGATTTATTATTTGCAAGAAAATAAGGTTTACTTGTTATAAAGTTTGATTTATCGTAGACTCTGGGTACTGTAAATGCTTGTGATCTACAAGCAAATTTTTATATTTGTTCAAATAATTCATTTATTACAACTTTTGATATTTTCATATTATCACTATTAAATATTCCGATTGGGGTCACTTCTTATCTGATTCTCAATTGAGTTCGAAAACTGAATCATTAATAAATTCTGTGTGTATTTGAAAGGGTATCCCTGATGCTTTAGTATTTCAATTACTGTTTTAACCAAACCATCTTTGTTCTGTTGGATAAATTTCTACTCAAACAAATTTCTTTTTATTTGTTTTGTGTCTCTTATTTTTTCAATTCACTATGGTTTGGCCTTGGACATCCGAGTATTATATTACTTCGCACAACTTGCACATGAGTGATCAATTCTAAAGTTGTATCACATACAATCTAATTTTTTGGGGGATTTTCACTCCGAGAAAGATACACTCCCTAGTAATAATTCGATATCCAAGTCTAAAGACCAATAGGGCTATCCTGACATTTATGAATTCAATGAGAAACTATCTACGACCTCAACTTAGAGCATAAAGCCATAGCTACTTGACCATTGATCACTTATATTTAATACCAAAAGGATCCCAGAGTTTCAATCAATATGAACCATATGAACAATTAATTGTGCAAAGTCGCACTCAACAACCCTAATCCGATTCTAGATCCAAGTCAATGTTCAAAACACACAATCATATATTACAAAACATGGTAAAGTATCATAAATAACATATAGAATAATTTTAAAACAAGTTTTTGGAAAGCATCGCTTGATCCGAAGTTGAGAAATCCTACTAGTCTCGATATTTCAATCTGAAATAGCCAAAATGAAACGATATTATTTTTTTGATGAAATTTCATACACATACTCAATTTAATAAATTAAAAATAAATATAAAATTTATTTGGAAAAAATACCCAAAACTTTGGTCAATTTGGTCCTGAAGGGCAAACTAGATATTTTATAACAAATATTGATCTGAGTATCAGATTGATTTCAAATTTTACCAGAACCTCCACAAGGATGTTATGAAACTTTCAGCACCAACCATAGGTCCATTGGACACTGAATGCGTCCTCACACCCCGTCAGGGTGTCCTGTGGTACCTCCCTCACTTCATCTTTTTCCCTAAGCCAAAACCTTAGGTGCCTAATTTTCAGCCTTGATCCCCTACTTCTCTCATATATTTCTCACTCTACTGTATATATTTTGCTCTAGTTTTAGAACTTACACACTCACAACACGGCCATGGCAAACCACCAAACCATCACCAAATGCCTCGTTGAATACCCAGAAATCAACCCAATCAACTAAATAGATAAAAACCATCCCAATTCTCAAACCCATTTCATGAAACCTTGAACCGAAGACTTTTAAACTCAAATTCATGCAACTATAGTTAACCAAATTAAAAACTAATAGTATAAATGAGTTCCTAACATCCTAATTAGTATAGGTGTATACCTCAAATTGTTCGAAACAACCTCTTTAAAAAAATTTGAAATTCAAAGTGAAACTCTCTTTGTAACTTCTCTCTCCTCAGTTTCTCTTTCCTCCACTAGATTTTCTTCACTTTTATACCTCCAAGAAGCATACCCAACCTTCCCCAAGCAACTGAGTGCCCTCCATGTAGCCCAATAGTCCTCTACCAACCACATTGCAAGCCTAGAAGGTTGAAGATGCTTCTAATGACATTTTGGTAATTTCATATTTTTTGGCAATTTCTAGACATTAATTAAAAATAATTACATATATATTAAATCAAGAACTATAAAATTGTCAATTTAATTTTTGGAACTCAATTCGACTTCCAATTTGATTTGAGATTGAAATTCCCCATGTCTCTAACTCTCCGGTATGCATTAACCCTAATTTGCTCAATTGTACTTCTCGACCCATTTTCTCTTCACCAGTCACCTTCTTACACCTAACAGACATCCAAACCATCTCCATACTCTAGCACTTGCACTCGTTCTTATCCTAATCTTGGTTTTTTTTTTAAAAAAACCAAGGTGTTACAATATGCATTATTATAATTTTCAACAAAAAAAATCTTCAATTTTTTTTTATCAATTTAACATCACTCATCTCATATGTAAACATATTGTACATATATGTATTTACGTTTTTTATCGAAAAGTTTAATCTTTTTATTTTTAAGATAAAAAATAATTGTATATATAATTTTTTAAAATCAATTTATGTTACGTTAATGTAATTCTTCAGTCACAGTAAAATTTTTAAGTTATATTAAGATTTTAGGTGAAAATAGATTGTAGTGTATTTTTAAATAAAACTTGAATTGTTTAGAATTTTAATATGCTTTATAATATATACTATAGAGTAGTATATTAAATATTGTCCTAATTGACTTTACTTATTCCTAATTACAATATGATGGGTGCAAGATTTTGGGCTTGGGCCATTGACGAACTGGGGACTAAAAGCCTCCTAGCCCGGGGGTTTCTTATAAGTTGGCCTAGTAGAAGGAAGGGGATCAAATTACATGGGGTTGTCTAGCCTAGGCCCAATCGAACACCTGCCCAGCTAGGACCCAAGAAGGAGACAAACTATTCTCCCTTTAACAACCTTATCGTTCCACGTGTGCAAGGGACAAGGGACAAGGGACCATCTCTGAAATTAGCTACTGCAGCATCCTCCTAGACAAAGAGGATGGTGGAACTCAGGGCCCAGAGATCATGGGCACAGTAGCGACGACGGATGGAAGGCTTTTGCAGGGTAGCAGGAGGAGGTCCCCATAGGTTCGACGGGAAGGCGGGAAAAGTCATAAGGAATCTCCGGAAGAACAACCACTATATAAGGAACAATGCCTTACCAGAGAAAGAGAGAGAGAGATCCCTAGAGAGGAAAAAGGAACCCTCGCCTGGAACGGCTCAATACTTGTAATTTCACTGCGTCGCATAAAACTTCAATACATTGCATTTAAGAGCAAGAGCCTCCATTACAGTGGATGTAGCCTTAGTCCCTCGGCTAAAGTGAACCACTTATTTTCTATGTTCTTTTCCGTTTAATTTCCCTGACCCATCACAACGCAAGAACCAAACAACCATAGTCCATAGTTTGGGCTTGGGTCGAGAAATTCTGAGAATTATCAATTGGCCCCGTCTGTGGGAACGATTTTCATCATTTCTTTTCTAATCTGTTGATTACTTGATGGCTTTTACTCGGAACATGAGTAAAGCTCCAGTCAATCCCCAAGTCCGTCAGAACCCACCAGAAAACTTTTCGGTCCCAGAAGAAGATGTCGAGGACCGACCTCCAGAGACAAACCTCCCTCCTCCCAACGAATTGGAAGCTTATCATTGAACTACAGTTCAGTTAATAAGGCAGAACTAGGAGCTGATGGAGAGGATACAAATGCATCAGCTACCTTAGTTCCCGCCAGTACGTCAGGAACCTTCTTCACCCCAGGCTGAGCAGGATGCTCCTCCTCAGGAGCTCCAAGCCTCGCCTAATGGAGTCACCGAGCTCCATGAGCGGAGCCACTCCAGGGAAAATCGTCGTCGAAGGTACCCAGAAGAACACAGCAAAGACAAAGCCTACAGCAGGGCCAGACCTACCTTCCAAGAAGGTAGATCTTTCCATCCGCTAGATATCGCGGACCATCACTTAGAACAAAAGCTCTGCGAACTCCAGCGAGAGCTAGGGAACATGAAAGAAGAGGTCAAAGGAAGGACCCCTAATACCATGGACGCCCTGGTCCAGCAGACAGAGTCACCATTCACTCCAGAGGTCCTTCATTTTCCCCTTCCATAAAAATTTTGAACGCTATTGATAGAAGTGATCGACGGAACCAGAGACTCAGTCGACTATCTGAACTCCTACAAAAATCAGATGGAGCTTCAAGGGTACCAGGACCCAATACGCTATTGGGCTTACGTCATCACCCTCAAAGGGTCGGTGATAGCCTGGTTCAACCGTCTGCAACCAGCATCAATCTCCTCTTTCAGGGAATTATCCATTCAGTTCATTTCCCACTTCATTGGAGCAAGGACATACAGAAAACCATCCTACCATCTTCTGAGAGTCAAGCAGGAGCCCAACGAGTCCCTCAGAAGCTATGTTCAACGCTTTAACCAGGAATGCTTGAAGGTAGAAAGCGTGGATGATAAGTTTGCATTGACAACTTTCATATCGAGACTCGGGCTTCAATCCAAGGATCTCCTATTTTCAATAGCAAAGAATCCTCAAGCCACTATGGCCGAGGTGCTAGCGAAAGTCGAGAAGTACATTCATGGAGAAGAAGCTCTCCGCTTGAAAGGAAGCTCAGCATCGGTTGAGTAGAGCAAAAGGAAAAGAGACTGTAGTCCCAGGAAAGAGGATAAACATGATCGATCTCTAAAGTGAGAGTGTTCACTTGGGAGAAGAAGAGAGCCCTCTCCCAAAAGGAAAGGCAATGTCCGAGATCGACTAGGACCGCCCCCACAAGACTTGCAGCCACGGTTTGCCCTAGCGCGACTTCCACCACTGGTAACTTCAATCGCTCAGGTCCTCCACGAAGTCAAGAATGAGAGTTTCTTTCTGTGGCCACCACGAATGAAATTCGACCCTAGCAGGCGAGACCCCGCCAAGTACTACGAGCTCTACAAGAATACCGGCCATAAGACCAACGACTGCATCCAACTCAAGAAAGAGATAGAATACCTGATCCATAGAGGCCACATGCGCCAGTACGTAGCAGGGGAAGGGAGAGGACAGAACAATCAAGGGCAAAAAGCCCGAGCTACTGCAGCGGCACCTCAGCAACACCAGCAAGTGTTGGGCAAAATCTGAGTCATCTCAGGAGGCTTCGTAGGAGGCGGAGAATCGAGCTCTGCACGGAAAGCGCACGCCAGGAAATCCCGTTCGCCAGACTTCTTGGCAATCTAAGTCGTCGCTAAGGCACCTCGCCGAGACGTGGAGATCACTTTTTCAGACGCAGATCTCGAAAGATGCCAACACCTGCACGACGACCCTTTGGTCATAAAGGTGATCGTTGCAAACAAAATCGTACACCGAGTGCTCGTCAATAATGGGAGCTCGACGGATATCATCTTCTTAACCGCCTTCAACCAGCTCGGCATAGAAAGGTCTCAGCTTGAGCCCGTGAAAACCCACCTCCTGGGTTTCTCAGGAGAAAAGGTCTTGCCGATTGGAGCTATTCAGCTCATCCTGACAGTGAGAGACCAACCTTGCTAGGTCACGACCACCGTTCATTTCCTTGTCGTCGACACGCCGTCGTCCGCCTACAATGTCTTGCTGAGAAGACCGTCTCTCAACTCGATTAAGGTAGTACCTTCGGCATATCACCTGGTGATGAAATTCTCCACTAAAAATGGAGTTGGCATGGTCCAGGGTGACCAACGCCTCGCCAGACAATGCTATGTGGCATCGATGAAGCAGAAGGAGGTGGAATCAGTAGAACTGGAAGACCTGGATATGAGGGACAAGCTGGAAACTAGGCCCACCCCCTCCAAGCAACTGGAACTGGTGCAGCTAGACAAAAACCCAGATCACATAGTATTCATCGGCTCCATGCTGCTGCCTGTGATTAAAGAAAAACTTATTTCACTTCTAAGGAAAAATTTAGACTCGTTCGCTTGGAAGTAGGAGGACAAGGAGGGAATAAATCCTACTGTGATTGTCCACCACCTTAGCGTGGACCCCCACTGCAAACCCGTGAAACAGAAGAGAAGGAGCTTCGCTCTAGAAAGACAAAAANTCCATTGGACACCGAATGCGTCCTCACACCCCGTCAGGGTGTCCTGTGGTACCTCCCTCACTTCATCTTTTTCCCTAAGCCAAAACCTTAGGTGCCTAATTTTCAGCCTTGATCCCCTACTTCTCTCATATATTTCTCACTCTACTGTATGTATTTTGCTCTAGTTTTAGAACTTACACACTCACAACACGGCCATGGCAAACCACCAAACCATCACCAAATGCCTCGTTGAATACCCAGAAATCAACCCAATCAACTAAATAGATAAAAACCATCCCAATTCTCAAACCCATTTCATGAAACCTTGAACCGAAGACTTTTAAACTCAAATTCATGCAACTATAGTTAACCAAATTAAAAACTAATAGTATAAATGAGTTCCTAACATCCTAATTAGTATAGGTGTATACCTCAAATTGTTCGAAACAACCTCTTTAAAAAAATTTGAAATTCAAAGTGAAACTCTCTTTGTAACTTCTCTCTCCTCAGTTTCTCTTTCCTCCACTAGATTTTCTTCACTTTTATACCTCCAAGAAGCATACCCAACCTTCCCCAAGCAACTGAGTGCCCTCCATGTAGCCCAATAGTCCTCTACCAACCACATTGTAAGCCTAGAAGGTTGAAGATGCTTCTAATGACATTTTGGTAATTTCATATTTTTTGGCAATTTCTAGACATTAATTAAAAATAATTACATATATATTAAATCAAGAACTATAAAATTATCAATTTAATTTTTGGAACTCAATTCGACTTCCAATTTGATTTGAGATTGAAATTTCCCATGCCTCTAACTCTCCGGTATGCATTAACCCTAATTTGCTCAATTGTACTTCTCGACCCATTTTCTCTTCACCAGTCACCTTACACCTAACAGACATCCAAACCATCTCCATATTCTAGCACTTGCACTCATTCTTAAAAAAACCAAGGTGTTACAATATGCATTATTATAATTTTCAACAAAAATTTTAAAAATCTTCAATTTTTTTTTATCAATTTAACATCACTCATCTCATATGTAAACATATTGTACATATATGTATTTACGTTTTTTATCGAAAAGTTTAATCTTTTTATTTTTAAGATAAAAAATAATTGTATATATAATTTTTTAAAATCAATTTATGTTACATTAATGTAATTCTTCAGTCACAGTAAATTTTTTAAGTTCTATTAAGATTTTAGGTGAAAATAGATTGTAGTGTATTTTTAAATAAAACTTGAATTGTTTAGAATTTTAATATGCTTTATAATATATACTATAGAGTAGTATATTAAATATTGTCCTAATTGACTTTACTTATTCCTAATTACAATATGATGGGTGCAAGATTTTGGGCTTGGGCCACTAATGAACTGGGGACTAAAAGCCTCCTAGCCCGGGGGTTTCTTATAAGTTGGCCTAGTAGAAGGAAGGGGAGCAAATTACATGGGGTTGTCTAGCCTAGGCCCAATCGAACACCTGCCCAGCTAGGACCCAAGAATGAGACAGACTATTCTCCCTTTAACAACCTTATCGTTCCACGTGTGCAAGGGACAAGGGACAAGGGACAAGGGACCATCTCTGAAATTAGCTACTGCAGCATCCTCCCAGACAAAGAGGATGGTGGAACTCAAGGCCCAGAGATCATGGGCACAGTAGCGACGACGGATGGAAGGCTTTTGCAGGGTAGCAGGAGGAGGTCCCCATAGGTTCGACGGGAAGGCGGGAAAAGTCATAAGGAATCTCCGGAAGAACAACCACTATATAAGGAACAATGCCTTACCAGAGAAAGAGAGAGAGAGATCCCTAGAGAGGAAAAAGGAACCCTCGCCTGGAACGGCTCAATACTTGTAATTTCACTGCGTCGCATAAAACTTCAATACATTGCATTTAAGAGCAAGAGCCTCCATTACAGTGGATGTAGCCTTAGTCCCTCGGCTAAAGTGAACCACTTATTTTCTATGTTCTTTTCCGTTTAATTTCCCTGACCCATCACAACGCAAGAACCAAACAACCATAGTCCATAGTTTGGGCTTGGGTCGAGAAATTCTGAGAATTATCAATTGGCCCCGTCTGTGGGAACGATTTTCATCATTTCTTTTCTAATCTGTTGATTACTTGATGGCTTTTACTCGGAACATGAGTAAAGCTCCAGTCAATCCCCAAGTCCGTCAGAACCCACCAGAAAACTTTTCGGTCCCAGAAGAAGATGTCGAGGACCGACCTCCAGAGACAAACCTCCCTCCTCCCAACGAATTGGAAGCTTATCATTGAACTACAGTTCAGTTAATAAGGCAGAACTAGGAGCTGATGGAGAGGATACAAATGCATCAGCTACCTTAGTTCCCGCCAGTACGTCAGGAACCTTCTTCACCCCAGGCTGAGCAGGATGCTCCTCCTCAGGAGCTCCAAGCCTCGCCTAATGGAGTCACCGAGCTCCATGAGCGGAGCCACTCCAGGGAAAATCGTCGTCGAAGGTACCCAGAAGAACACAGCAAAGACAAAGCCTACAGCAGGGCCAGACCTACCTTCCAAGAAGGTAGATCTTTCCATCCGCTAGATATCGCGGACCATCACTTAGAACAAAAGCTCTGCGAACTCCAGCGAGAGCTAGGGAACATGAAAGAAGAGGTCAAAGGAAGGACCCCTAATACCATGGACGCCCTGGTCCAGCAGACAGAGTCACCATTCACTCCAGAGGTCCTTCATTTTCCCCTTCCATAAAAATTTTGAACGCTATTGATAGAAGTGATCGACGGAACCAGAGACTCAGTCGACTATCTGAACTCCTACAAAAATCAGATGGAGCTTCAAGGGTACCAGGACCCAATACGCTATTGGGCTTACGTCATCACCCTCAAAGGGTCGGTGATAGCCTGGTTCAACCGTCTGCAACCAGCATCAATCTCCTCTTTCAGGGAATTATCCATTCAGTTCATTTCCCACTTCATTGGAGCAAGGACATACAGAAAACCATCCTACCATCTTCTGAGAGTCAAGCAGGAGCCCAACGAGTCCCTCAGAAGCTATGTTCAACGCTTTAACCAGGAATGCTTGAAGGTAGAAAGCGTGGATGATAAGTTTGCATTGACAACTTTCATATCGAGACTCGGGCTTCAATCCAAGGATCTCCTATTTTCAATAGCAAAGAATCCTCAAGCCACTATGGCCGAGGTGCTAGCGAAAGTCGAGAAGTACATTCATGGAGAAGAAGCTCTCCGCTTGAAAGGAAGCTCAGCATCGGTTGAGTAGAGCAAAAGGAAAAGAGACTGTAGTCCCAGGAAAGAGGATAAACATGATCGATCTCTAAAGTGAGAGTGTTCACTTGGGAGAAGAAGAGAGCCCTCTCCCAAAAGGAAAGGCAATGTCCGAGATCGACTAGGACCGCCCCCACAAGACTTGCAGCCACGGTTTGCCCTAGCGCGACTTCCACCACTGGTAACTTCAATCGCTCAGGTCCTCCACGAAGTCAAGAATGAGAGTTTCTTTCTGTGGCCACCACGAATGAAATTCGACCCTAGCAGGCGAGACCCCGCCAAGTACTACGAGCTCTACAAGAATACCGGCCATAAGACCAACGACTGCATCCAACTCAAGAAAGAGATAGAATACCTGATCCATAGAGGCCACATGCGCCAGTACGTAGCAGGGGAAGGGAGAGGACAGAACAATCAAGGGCAAAAAGCCCGAGCTACTGCAGCGGCACCTCAGCAACACCAGCAAGTGTTGGGCAAAATCTGAGTCATCTCAGGAGGCTTCGTAGGAGGCGGAGAATCGAGCTCTGCACGGAAAGCGCACGCCAGGAAATCCCGTTCGCCAGACTTCTTGGCAATCTAAGTCGTCGCTAAGGCACCTCGCCGAGACGTGGAGATCACTTTTTCAGACGCAGATCTCGAAAGATGCCAACACCTGCACGACGACCCTTTGGTCATAAAGGTGATCGTTGCAAACAAAATCGTACACCGAGTGCTCGTCAATAATGGGAGCTCGACGGATATCATCTTCTTAACCGCCTTCAACCAGCTCGGCATAGAAAGGTCTCAGCTTGAGCCCGTGAAAACCCACCTCCTGGGTTTCTCAGGAGAAAAGGTCTTGCCGATTGGAGCTATTCAGCTCATCCTGACAATGGGAGACCAACCTTGCTAGGTCACGACCACCGTTCATTTCCTTGTCGTCGACACGCCGTCGTCCGCCTACAATGTCTTGCTGAGAAGACCGTCTCTCAACTCGATTAAGGTAGTACCTTCGGCATATCACCTGGTGATGAAATTCTCCACTAAAAATGGAGTTGGCATGGTCCAGGGTGACCAACGCCTCGCCAGACAATGCTATGTGGCATCGATGAAGCAGAAGGAGGTGGAATCAGTAGAACTGGAAGACCTGGATATGAGGGACAAGCTGGAAACTAGGCCCACCCCCTCCAAGCAACTGGAACTGGTGCAGCTAGACAAAAACCCAGATCACATAGTATTCATCGGCTCCATGCTGCTGCCTGTGATTAAAGAAAAACTTATTTCACTTCTAAGGAAAAATTTAGACTCGTTCGCTTGGAAGTAGGAGGACAAGGAGGGAATAAATCCTACTGTGATTGTCCACCACCTTAGCGTGGACCCCCACTGCAAACCCGTGAAACAGAAGAGAAGGAGCTTCGCTCTAGAAAGACAAAAAATGATCAACGAAGAGGTGACAAAGTTGCTACGGGCTAAAGCCATCAGGGAGGTCGACTATCCGACTTGGCTGGCCAATGTCGTGCTTGTGAAGAAGGTAATTGGTAAATGGCGCCTCTGCATCGACTTCACTGACCTAAACCGGGCCAGCCCCAAGGATAGTTTCCCACTGCTCCGGATCGATTTAATAGTCGACGCTACGGCGGGCCACGAGCTTCTCAACTTTATGGATGCGTTCTTGGGTTATAACCAAATCAGAATAGACCCCAACGACTGAGAAAAGACTTCGTTCATTATCAAGCAGGGGATTTTTTGCTATCAGGTTATGCCTTTCGGATTAAAGAACGTCAGAGCCATCTATCAAAGGTTGGTCAACAGGATGTTTCGGGAACAACTCGGCTCAACTATGGAGGTATATATTGATGACATGCTCGTAAATTCGCTTAAAGCAGAGACACATGTCCACCACCTCGGGGAAGCATTTGGAATAATGTGACAATATAAAATGAAGTTGAATCCAGTAAATTATGCGTTCGGGGTGTCAGCCNCAAGCTGGAAACTAGGCCCACCCCCTCCAAGCAACTGGAACTGGTGCAGCTAGACAAAAACCCAGATCACATAGTATTCATCGGCTCCATGCTGCTGCCTGTGATTAAAGAAAAACTTATTTCACTTCTAAGGAAAAATTTAGACTCGTTCGCTTGGAAGTAGGAGGACAAGGAGGGAATAAATCCTACTGTGATTGTCCACCACCTTAGCGTGGACCCCCACTGCAAACCCGTGAAACAGAAGAGAAGGAGCTTCGCTCTAGAAAGACAAAAAATGATCAACGAAGAGGTGACAAAGTTGCTACGGGCTAAAGCCATCAGGGAGGTCGACTATCCGACTTGGCTGGCCAATGTCGTGCTTGTGAAGAAGGTAATTGGTAAATGGCGCCTCTGCATCGACTTCACTGACCTAAACCGGGCCAGCCCCAAGGATAGTTTCCCACTGCTCCGGATCGATTTAATAGTCGACGCTACGGCGGGCCACGAGCTTCTCAACTTTATGGATGCGTTCTTGGGTTATAACCAAATCAGAATAGACCCCAACGACTGAGAAAAGACTTCGTTCATTATCAAGCAGGGGATTTTTTGCTATCAGGTTATGCCTTTCGGATTAAAGAACGTCAGAGCCATCTATCAAAGGTTGGTCAACAGGATGTTTCGGGAACAACTCGGCTCAACTATGGAGGTATATATTGATGACATGCTCGTAAATTCGCTTAAAGCAGAGACACATGTCCACCACCTCGGGGAAGCATTTGGAATAATGTGACAATATAAAATGAAGTTGAATCCAGTAAATTATGCGTTCGGGGTGTCAGCCGGGAAATTTTTGGGTTTCATAGTCAACAGCAGAGGCATCGAAGCCAACCCGGAGAAAGTAAAAGCCGTCTTGGACATGAAAGCACCCACCAGCACACGGGAAATACAATGTCTGATAGGCAGAATAGCGGCACTCAACCGTTTCGTGTCGGGCTCCAGAGATAAGTGCCGACCTTTCTTCAAGGTCTTGAAAGCAGCCTTTCGGTGGGACAAGAAATACGAAGAGGCCTTTGAAGCTCTCAAGACTTACCTAGCTTCCACCCCGGTGCTAGTAAGTCCTCGGGAAGAAGAAGTTCTCACCCTCTACCTAGTAGTGTCGGACTTCGTAGTAAGCGCGGCGTTAGTAAAATATCGAGATCAGGCACAACAACCATTTTACTTCTATAGTAAAGCACTCTGAGGGGCTGAAGAAAGGTATCCTAAGATGGAGAAACTCGTTTTAGCCCTCCTTGTGGTAGCTTGGAGGCTCAGGCCATACTTTCAAGCTCATACCATCGAAGTCCCGACAGACCAGCCGATAAGGCAGGTACTCCACAAATCAGAAGCCTCTGGAAGACTGGTGAAATGAGCAATGGAGCTAAGCGAATTTGATATCAAGTTCAAGCCTAGGACTACAATAAAGGGACAAGTCCTAGCAAATTTCATCGCCGAGTTCACCCCCCCCCCCGACAGAAAGTGAGGAAAGCCATGATCGTGCGCCCAACCTACTGACCTGGGAATTATACGTTGACGGGGCCTTGAATGCACAGGGTAGCAAGGCGGGCCTCATCCTAACGTCACCCGAGGGATACGACCTGGAGTATGCCTTGAGATTTGATTTTTGAGCGTTCAACAACGAAGCGGAATGCGAGGCCCTCATCGCCGGCCTGAACTTAGCCTTGTCAATGGAAGCACAACGGATGGTGGTCCACAGTAACTCGTAATTGGTGGTCAGGCAAGCTGAAGAAGAATACGCTACCAAAGATGAGAAAATGACACTCTACGTGGCAAAAGTGCGCACCCTGCTGAGAAAATTCATCTCGACCGAGCTGGTCTAGATACCACAAAAAGCCAACACCCGGGCTAATGCCCTGGCTAAGCAAGCCACCACCGCAGGCTGGGACATACTAGGGGGGTGCTAGTTGAAGTCCTTACCGAGCCTAGCGTGCAACTCGATGAAAAATATGTCTTCGGAAATAGGGCCATGCCAGTTGAAGAAGAAACCTCATGGATGAACACCATCTTATCTTTTCTACGAGATGGGGCATTACCAAATGATCCGAAAGAGGCATCAAAGCTGAGGGCCAGGGTGGCAAGATTCACGATAGTCCAAGGTAATCTCTACAAAATAGGTTTTTCTTTTCCGTTAATGAAATGTGTAATAGGAACAGAGGCAAACTATATCCTAAGAGAAATCCACGAAGGCATGTGCGGAAACCATTTGGGGGCAAAGACTCTGGTGAGCAAAGCTCTGCGTCAAGGATACTTCTGGCCAATGATGAATAAGGATGCCAAGGAGGTAGTAAAGAAGTGCCAAGCATGCCAGGTGCATGGTAATTTGCCGCACTGCCCTCCCGAGCTCTTAACCCCTGTGGTCAGCTTTTGGCCCTTCCAACAGTGGGGTTTAGACATCCTGGGACCCTTACCAGTTGTGATCGGGCAATGCAAGTTCATGGTGGTCGTAGTAGATTATTTCACGAAATGGGTGGAAGCCGAACCTTTAGCCAAGATCACCGCATAGAAGGTCAAGAACTTTGTCTAGAAGTCTGTTATCTGCCGTTTCGGAGTCCCTAGGGCTTTGGTTTCAGACAATGGGAAACAGTTCGATAACCCGACGTTCACTGGTTTCTGCGTCGAACTAGGGATCAAAAACTACTTCTCGGCTCTTGCTCACCCCCAGTCCAATGGACAAGCCGAGGTGACCATCTAAACCATTAAGATGGCCCTCAAGACCAGGTTGGAGACCTCTAAGTCTTAATGGGTGGACCATCTCCCGGCTATACTATGGGCTTATCGAACAACTGTGCGAACTGCTACTGGGGAAACTCCTTTCAGTTTAGCTTACGGAACTGAGGCAATGACCCCAG
Source organism: Ilex paraguariensis (assembly GCA_963454935.2). NCBI lineage: Eukaryota > Viridiplantae > Streptophyta > Magnoliopsida > Aquifoliales > Aquifoliaceae > Ilex > Ilex paraguariensis. Next base: position 967,294 of record CAUOFW020010390.1, on the reverse strand, counting down.
TCGAGTTAGGCGTACCCACAGCGAGAGCCGAGCTATTCAGCCCGGGGCAGAATGAAAGATCACTACTAGTGAACCTCGATCTCCTCGACAAAAAGAGGGATGAGGCGCTGCAACGCATATTTTCATACCAAGGAAACACAACAAGGTTCTACAACAGACGAGTAAGAAGAAGAAGTTTCGAACCGGGGGACTTAGTCTTAAAGAAGCTACTCCCGGCCAAGAAGGATCCAACCCATGGTAAGCTCGGCCTTAATTGGGAAGGGCCTTACGTTGTAAAAAAGGTTGTCCGACCTAATAATTATGAGTTGCAGACTGAGGAAGGCCGAGACTTACAACACTCATGGAACGCAGACCACCTAAAGCGTTACTACCAATAACACCCTCTGACGATGTCGACACAACCAAGGAAAGCTGCTATAGTAACCCATTTATGGAAATCAATGAGAATTTTTTGTTTGTTTAAATCCACCTAAAAAAAAAACTCAGTTGAATCGACTGACGAACGCGGGAATCCGGGCTCTTCAGCCTAAGAGAGCTCGTAAGCTCGGCGATTCGGGCTCTTCAGCCCAAGAGAGCTCGTAAGCTCGGGAATTCGGGCTCTTCAGCCCAAGAGAGCTCATAAGTTGGGAATCCGGGCGCTTCAGCCCAAGAGAGCTCGTAAGCTCGGGAATCCGGGCCTTGCAGCCCAATAAAGTTCGTAAGCTGGAGAATCCGAGCTCTTCAGCCCAAGAGAGCTCGTAAGCTCGAGAATCTGGACTCTTCAAACACAAACACAGGAGACGAAAAATCGCCAGCAGCATTTTTTTTAAAAAAAAAAAAAAAGACAACAAACACCCAGAGTTAATGAAAGTTCAGCACTGCTCCCAACAGGCCAAGGCCTCTTCGGAGCAGGGGGGCAAGGGGATATAACATATCATCAAAAAGGAAGGTACAAAGGAAGGTAAAACTTCATTAGAAGGAAAAGAATCTACATATATATATATATATTGCAAAAGGACGAAATTTCAAGACTGCCCAGGCAACGGAGCATCATCAAGGACACCATTGCCAGAAGGAGCATCAAAGCGGGGTTGAAACTTCTCTAGACCCAAGTCAGGGAACTTCTCAATTGCCTGGTCAGCAAAATTGAAGAAACCATCCACAAAAGCCCTGGCTGCCTCCACCCTAGCTTTCTCAATATCTCTCCTTTGGCTCTTGACCAGCTGGCGCTCAGCGGCTAAAGACTTGATCAGGTCAGCTATAACCGATTCAGACTCTTTCAACTTCCCCTCCAACAGAGTCCGGGAAATAGAAAAATCCAACAGATCTGTCATCCGAGAATCATAGTCTTCCCGAGCACAGGATAACTCTTCTCGGAGGGATATCTCGGCAGAGGCACTGATAATTAACTGCCGAAAAGTCTGAGCTCGCTGTTGACGGCTCATTCTAACTCACTCTCGATGGACAACCCCCAGCTCAGAAGCTCGGTGTTGCACCGACGAACCTCTTGGAGCTCGGTCACCGCTCTCTAAGCTTTGTTTCGAGTAACAAAAACCTATATTCCCAGCGCACAAACATGAGTCGCTACCTGCAAAATGAAAACGAAGTCACAAGGTCACTAAGACAACATGGAATACAGGAAGAGGAAAAACTCACCTCGAGAAGAGCATGAAGCGTGTCTCGACTCCGGGTTTGGAAAGGGAGGTCCACCGAGCACCTGAGATCAGCCTGAGGAATCAGCTCCATCAAACCTGGTTGCTCAGGGCCACGCTCCTCAACAGGCCTCCCTCCTAGTCAGTAGTTAGAGAGGATGCAGTTCTCCTCGAGCTGGAACCTACCACACCAGCCCGAGAGGACCCGAGCTGTACTGGCCTCACCAATGGGCTGCTCGAAATTGTACTAGCCGTGGCAGCTAACAAGGGCTTAGACCTTCCAACCCCTGCATTATGAGCAAGCAGAACACTCGAAGACGGCAGGCTAGTCGAAGCTCCACCACTAGCAAATAGGACCTCAGAACTGGTGCTAATAGCTGGCATAGGGGCCAAGCTGAAATCCCCTAACCTAGGCCTTTTAGCCGCAGACTCAGAGCCCCTATCTCGCCTCAGCCAATCCACCTGCTCCAATATCATGGCCTACCGAGTTACCAGGTATGAGGGAACTGCGCAAATAGAACACGACAAAGTTATTTTTTGAGCAGATCAGGAATAAAGCCACTCAAAGAGACATCGAAAATGCACCACCGCTTGGTAGAGAGGCCAACCCAGGTTGCAACAGCTCAGCGTATGACAATGGTAGCCGAGCACGGAGACAGTTAACTCGACCTTGTTCCTCTGCGGACAAAGGTGAAAGTTTGTCTGGACGAAAGGAAACCAAGGGGTTTAGGAAGTAACAACAAATGCAACAAGGGAAAAAGAAGCAAGTTGGGACTTACCAAGGTTCCTACGTTGCCCCTAATCCATAGGAACCCTCAAAGACGCCGGGAAAATAGCTTCATATTCCCAGCCGCTCCCTGAGACAAAGAAATACCTCATTTGCCAGCCCTCAGGCTCTGAAGGGAGGTCGAGGATAGGGATTTCCCCTGCTTGCCTAGGAATAAAGCGGTAAAACTCTGAAACTTCCTTAGGATGGTAGAACTGAAGAAACTCCGATACAGTAGGCCTAGATTGGGAAAACTGCCTTCCCCAAGCTGCGGAGAAAGTCAACAAAACTGCCCAAGCTGCCAAAAGAAGTACGGTCGGACAAAGACCGAAGAAGCACAAAACCTCCCTGATAAAAAGAGGAAGGGGAAACTGTAGGCCCAACAGAAAATGAGCTTCAAAGAAACAGGCCTCGCCCCTAACCAAGAAGTGGAATCGGCGTGAAGCGGCAGGGCGAACAACGACGCTAGGAGGGAAGACGAAACAAACAACAAGGTTATGCACCTCTTCATCCCTAATATCACTAGCAACAACACCAGGAAAAAGGCGGCCCATAGCATCGCATGGCAACGAAGGAGCTCTAGCTATGAAAGCAAGAGTTCTAGAGAGCGTAAGCAATGAAGATTACACTGGAAAGGGAAAACGAAGAACGTCTAGCTAGCGGGTAGAATGGGACAATCATTCCTTGAAAGACATACTTATAGCCCCAACAAAGTCCACGACCTTCGCTTTCGCCAGGGACAATAAATGCATGTCCTTTGCATTCAATGAGGGAGACATGTGGTGCAAAGGGAACCTACATGGCACCTTGATCGAAGGATCACTTCCTGTGCCTGACAGCGCAGGTCCTAAATCAGACGAAACTGTCACATCTGGAGCACACAAAAGGAAGGTGAAAGGACCTAAACATCCCTGGAGGATCGTGGTTAGGAAAAGTTCCCATTCTATCATTACAAAAAAAAGGGGAGGGGGGCTCAACTCATTTCGTCAGGGCAAAAGCAGCGATATGCAAAGGCTCTTCATTTAAAGAGAAAAGAGAAGTTGAACAAGTAACAAGCCTTCGAAAGAATGGTGCACAGACCCACCATACAAAAGGTTACATTGTTAGAGGAAACTACAACAGACGAAAAATAAAAAAAGGGGGGGGGGAAGACCATCGTGGCCAAACATCAGTAAGTGGGACCTTTACCATCACCACCTTTAGAAACCTCCGATGAGCCACCGGCCCTGCACGGCTCAGCCTCCTCGTGAGCTGACCCTTTCTCGGCCCCAGTAACTTCAACGCTTTCAGGCTCCACTAACTTCCTCTCGTAATTAAGTTGAGGTTGGATCAAGTCCAGGTCAAAATCTTGATAGACGTGCTCGACCTAGTGGTAGCAGTTCAGAAATCCCTTAACAAAAGTTGAAGCACTCTCTTTCAGCAGATCAGATACCCTAGCCTTCAGAGACGTCAGCTCTGCATCCTTGGCCTTAAGCTCGGCATCTTTTGCATTGAGCTTGGTGTCCTTGTCTTCAGATAACTTCCCAAGATCCTTTACACGGGCATCGAGCTCGTCATTGATTCTCCTCATCTCAAAGGCCTCGCTCGTTAGCACCTTCACCTTCCCTTTCCCCTTCCCCTCAGCATTGTCCTTACAGACTGTCATGGCAACCAAGGTATGCTTAGCCTCTTGGAGGTCCTATCCATGGTGAAAAGTCATCATCTTCGCGCAAGCAAGCGACTATGGAGAAAAAGAGAAAGAGGTCAGCACATAGATAGGGCAGGGAAACAAAAGGAAAACAAAGGCTAAAAGAACGAACAATAATAAAGAATACCGCGGCCAGGCCCTGGATGGCATGATGAAGCTTCCTTTCAAAGGGAACCTGCATGGCCGCACTGGGATCCGTCGTAGCCACCAACTCAGACAGAGCAGCCATTGTCGCTTCAGGATCGCGCAGAAACCCACTACCTTGCACCTGTGACGTCGGGACAATAGGCTCACTCTTTTTACCCTTCTGAGGAGCCAGCTTGGTAGGGGGTGGATCGACGACCAAAGACCCGGGCTGGCCAGTGGGGCTCCTTTTCGTCTTGCAAAGCCCAGGGGGAGACGAACCCAAAACAGCATCTCCACGAGGAGGGGGTTCCTCTCTCACCCCCTCCAAGGAATCCGCTGGTGGACCAGAAACAGTTGCCTCCTTGGAAGGCGCCTTTGGCCTTTTCGACAATCGCCTCCTCTTCCTCGACTCCTCGGTGTCGGAGAACATTGACATGATCAGGTCCTGATCCATTGGGTCTGGTTGGAAGGCAGGTAAGGATGGGGCCTCGGGAGCTTGATCAACGGCGGGACCAAGCTCGAAAGCTACAAGATTTTGGGCAGTTACCAAACCAAAAAAAGGCTGCAATCCCAATGTTTCCGCCCTAGCAACTCGAATGGTCTCCTCCTCGTTGAGCTCTGGATGGAACTCTGCAAATCATACCAAGGGGGTCAGCTCAGACAACAAAGAAAGGGCCAACATGAAAAATCTGCCAAAAAAACAAGCCTTACGCGTATTCCTTGGAACCCCCCAAACTCGGGGAATACGAGGAACATCGCCTAGATTCCCCGACAACTCCTAGGAATCTCCCCTAACAAAGAAAAACTTCGATTTCCTCCCCTTGTTGGAGGAAGAAAGACCGAAAATCAGAAGCTTCGTCTTCGCCCTCTTAGCAAAGTATAGAAAACCCACAGAAAGAGAAGATTTCAGCTGAAAGAGGGAAGCGAATTCCCGGATGGAAGGGTAAGAGTCATTCCTACTCTTGAGCCAATGGATGAGGAAACTGATAAGGAGGCCTCAACCGTTAGGAGAGAGTCTGGCGGGACAAACATTATAGAAACCCAAGACGTTACGGATGAAGAGGTGGACAGGGAATCGAAGGCTAGCCCGGAACGCTGACTCAAAGAAGCAGGTCAGCCCGGGAAAAGAGGAGTTGCACCTCTCCTTTTTTCTAGGCGAGTACAGCTCCACAGAATCGGGAAATCGATATGTCCGTCTCAACTCCTCTAAATCATCGTCCCCGAGGCGGCTAGAGATCTGATCCGCGCAGCAAGAAAGGTTAGATAGATCCCGACCAGTTCTCCTCCCAGAAGAAGAAGACGGAACCGGTGTAGACCCCCTCTTACTCAAACAAACCGAAACAACTAGGGCAATAGACGACAAAGGGCGAGCCCCAACTCGGGAAGGTGAAGGGGAAACCGTAGGGGCAGACCCTAATTCCGCCTCGCCAACGGAAACAAAAGGATCTCTAGAGGACCCCGAGGTGCTGGTTTCCTCACTACCTCGACCTACAGTACCAGAATCGGAAGACGTGACGACGAACTTCCCCATTACAAAATCCAGCGATAAGTCAGAATGAAGAGAGGGCAGATGCGAGCCACAATCCGTTAAAAACAAAGGCCTCAAACACCAAAACCTAACATAGGATAACCTAGTAGTGCAAGAAAGGCCTACGAACCAGGAAAGGAAAGAGAGATCGTCAGAACGACTCCTAAAATAGCTAAACCTCCAGATCAGGAACCGAAACCTGAAGCCCCACCAAGGAGGGTTGTAGGGATCCAGGATGACCTAGGAAGAAGAAGGAGGGAAGAGGAACGTACCTAGCAAATACGATAGGAGCAAGGAAGACCGGGACTGTAGGAGCCCTCAAATTGCCGGAAAGTCAAGGATACTACGCCGCAAATACCAAAGGAAGCAGAAGAAGGGCAAACAGAGGGTTTTTTGGAAAGAAAGGAGTTCGAAATGGGGAAAGGAGAAGTCTTACCCTTTTTTATTGAGCACGAAGCATTAAAGACTATGGATTGACAAGTGATGGGACACGTCAAGGAGCGTGCGCCTGCTGGAGCACCCGCGAGCGACACATATCCCAAATCATCACGGACGGCAGAGCGCAGCGCAACCTAAAATCATGACCAGGCCAGCTATCCAAGCGAGTCTCTCGCAACAACAGAAAACTTTTTTTAACCCCAGGCCCGAGGTAATGTCATCCTCGTGACCAGGGGCTAGGGGGGCAATTGATGGGTGCGAGATTTTGGGCTTGGGCCACCAACGAACTGGGGACTAAAAGCCCCCCTAGCCTGGGGGTTTCTTATAGGTTGGCCCAGTTGAAGGAAGGGGAGCACGTTACACGGGGTCGTCTAGCCTAGGCCTAATCGAACATTTGCCCAGCTAAGACCCAGGAAAGAGACATACTGCTCTCCCTTTAACAACCCTATAGTTCCACATGTGCAAGGGACAAGGGACCATCTCTGAAATTAGCTACTGCAGCATCCTCCTAGACAAAGAGGATGGTGGAACTCAGGGCCCAAAGATCGTGGGCACAGTAGCGACGGTGGATGGAAGGCTTTTGCAGGGTAGCAGCAGGAGGTGCCCACAGGGTCGACGAGAAGGCGGAAAAAGTCATAAGTAATCTCCGGAGGAACAACCACTATATAAGGAACAATGCCTTACCAGAGAGAGAGATCCTCAGAGAAGAAAAAGGAACCCTCGCTTAGAACGGCTCAATACTTGTAATTTCACTGCGTCGCATAAAACTTCAATACATTGCATTCAGGAGCAAGAGTCTCTATTACAGTGAATGTAACCTTAGTCCTTTGGCTAAGGTAAACCACTTATTTTCTGTGTTCTTTTCCGTTTAATTTCTCTGACCCATCACAATGCAAGAACCAAATAACCATAGTCCATAGGTTGGGCTTGGGTCGAGAAATTCCGAGAATCATCACAATAAGATTCCAATATGATTAGTATACTGGCATTTATTTTATCCAATAAATAATAAGTAGGATCCTAGTCAAATGAATTTCAAAAAATTTAATTTTTCAAACATCAATCACTAATAAATCACTCTCAATCACAAATTTCTAAAAAAAAAAATAAATTTAATAACTTTTTTTTAAAAAATCTCTTTTCTTATAGTTAGAGTAATGAACCTTGGGAACATAAAAAGTTATCATAATTCTATAATAGAGTATAAGAGATGAAAAATTAGTTTCACAAATTTGAGATAATATTTCATATAGGTACACATACACTTAATATTTTTATTAATTTTTATGTACAAAAAATATTTACATGCAACTCACATATTGTATTACTAATATCATGAATGTGGCCTCAAATTATTATTATTTTTTATCCTAACCCCTTGTCCTCATTCCCTAGGAAACAAACAGCTGGGTTGTGGCCTATTGGATAGTAATCACTATCTCCAAAAACATAAATACTAATATTATTTGAATTTTAAACCATCATAATTATTAAATTAATTAAGAATTTTA
>CAUOFW020010390.1:826502-959292 GCA_963454935.2 Ilex paraguariensis | reverse complement strand
TGGTGGGGGTTTTTTTTGTTTTTTTTTTGGGGGGGGGGGGGGGGGGGGGGGGGGGGTGGTCGGTTCTGCTGTATGTGTGTGTGCATGTGATTTGGTGCGTGTGTGTGATTCTTTGTATGTATGCTTGTATGTGTGTGAGAACAGCAGAAGAGAAGGAAGATAGAATTGTGAAACATTTCACGTAAAATTTTTATATTAAAAAAATTATAAAAAATGATTCTCTTGAGTGAGTGCTTTCAATTTTAGAATTAAATAATAGATTCCTAGTTAATATTTAAATCTATTTTTAAGAACCATTTAACATATTAAAAAAATTTAATTTTAATTATTAAACTAGCTTAATTAATAAATACAAAATACGTTCATTATAAGTATTAAATTTAAATTACCAAACACACCCTACTATTGTTTCTGAAACATAAGAAAAAGAACTGGGCCTGTTTGGATTGCATCTCAAAAGACAGCATCCAAAAATAATATTTGAGAATAAAATTTTAGATAAGTTTTTCTAAAACAAAGAACTTGTTTGATTAGATGATTCCAAAAACAGTTTTATAAAATAGAAAACAGTAAAATCTGTTTGGATTGATGATTTTATATAAAAATATTTTAATATATTAAACTTGATAACCTGAATCCAAAATCGACTGAACTGTTACACGACGAACAAGACAAACCCAAAATTCAAGATCCAACATATAGTCTCTAGTACACGACGGAGAAGATGAACCCAGTTGTCGGAGAAGAAACTTTTCGTCAGATAAGACCTGGATCTAAAAAAAAAACACAAATCTAAAAAAATACTCAGATCTGAAAAAAAAAATAAAAAAATTTGGATTTGAAGCTCTCAGTTGCCGAAGAGCCCTCAGTCGACGGAAGATATGAACTTCAATCGCTGGAAAAGACCAAGATCTAAAACAAATAAAACTCAGATCTAAAAAAATACACAGATCTAAAAAGAAGAAGAAGAAGCTAGATCTGAACCTCTCAATCATCGGAGAGCCCTTAATCGATGGAGAATATGATCTTCAGCNAAAAAAGAAGAAGAAGCTAGATCTGAACCTCTCAGTCATCGGAGAGCCCTTAATCGATGGAGAAGATGATCTTCAGTCGCCGAAGAAAACGCTGGCATGGCTCTGTGTGTGTCTATGATCATTCCGTTTGAGAGGCAAAGTGAAGAGAGAGAGTCAAAGAGAGAGGAAGGACCAAAAAAAAACCTTTTTTACTTTGACTAATTTTGCTGCTAAGAGGATTCGAAGGGGATATCTCATTAAAGAGTTGAGTTGTTTCCCTTATTTTCTATTCTTAAAAACTCAGAAAACATTATTTAGATGTTCTAGCTTTTGTTCTCAATTCCCACTTTTTTTGAAAAATTATTTTTAAAAATTACTATCCAAACATCATCTCAAGAGTTTTTTGTGTTTTGAGAACAAATAACTGTTTTCGAAACACAAACCAAACACCACCTAAATTGGACTTAGCAAATACACCTTACTGTTGTTGCTGAAACATAGGAAAAGGAACTGAGGTGACTGTGTATGTAGGCCTAACAATCGTGTCGAGTGGAACGGATTTGTGCCAAAAAACCATCTATCCATATCTCATTCGTTTATATAAACAAGTCCAACTATCACACTCATATATGAATTGTTTATTAGACGAGTTACCCAATACAACCCGTATGTCATCCGTTGAATAAGAGAATATGTTAGAGTATTTTAAGTCCACACGAAAAATCATCAACTCGTCACACATTATACATGTTTGACTTGTTTACTATAATAATAAATCATGGCTGAACAAAAAAATAAAAATAAAAAATAAACATTAAATGACTACTAAATTTGAATAAGTTTGAGAGATGGGAGGTGTAAGATGAGGTAGAGACTGAGAGACCTAATCTTTTTTTAAAAAAAAATTATAGTACCACTATTAACGGGTTAAAACAAGTTTATGGGTTAAACACGAAATCAGTTAGTTTATTTTACAGGTCTGTTCAGTTAACTCGTTAACCCCCCACCCTGTTAAAAGTACACTCAAACTCACTAAATTTGTGTCGGGTTTGTGTCGATTTTACANACAGGTCTGTTCAATTAACTCGTTAACCACCCACACTGTTAAGAGTAGACTCAAACTCACTAAATCTGTGTCGAATTTGTGTCGATTTTACGGAGTTTAGAATTGTCAAGCCTAAGTACACGAACTCTTCAAGACATGCATGCGTCCACGTGTAACAATATCATGCCAAGATGAGTAAAACCAGCTCAAGTATATTTCATCAAATACCTGATTCGTTAGTCTCTTATGTCCCTATGATAAAAATATGAGGATCAAACTATTTCTTGACCTGTATAATTAATACCCATTCACAAGCCAAGTCTTGAATGCACTTTGGTGTACTGGGTGTTTCAATAAGCCAAGTCTTGAACGCACTTTTGTGTACTGGGTGTTTCAATAAGCCATGTGACCATGTCTTGCATGCAGTGTGGTGTACTGGGTATTTCATTGAAGTTCAAATCTCATTCTCAAACCACAACTTCCTATCACCCCCCCCCCCCTCCTTCCCTCTTAAATTCTAGTATAGTTTAGTTTTCCTATTATTCCAGGAATAAGGATGATATGTAATGCCAATTTGATAAAGATGGAGCTATAATTTCAATTGACAAAGGCATGACAATTGAACAAGAAAGCGAATACTAAAGATTGTGATTGAAGAATCAAAAAACAGTTTTAACAAAGAAATCCCCAGAGGGATAGAGAACATGAAAGATTACATGTGCACAAGTTCATATGGTACGACTCCAAAAACTATTTGTGCTATCCTGCACTCACTATCAATTACATTCTTTATAGAAATCACTGTAACTTCGCTAGATCTCACAGAGCATGTTGATCTTCAATCTCCATTGTCGATTCTTCAATGTTCGGCGGTGGGGCCACAATTTCACACACCCGTTCCCCAGCGTCCGATTCAGTCTTTTCGGTCTGCCCAAAACCATCGTCAGACGACGAATGGTGGAGATGAGGGAACGGAGTCGATAGTCCATGAACCACAATCCGGTTGTTATACAACAAATCAAGAATCTGGATCTTGACGTAGTTGATCCTCATGGGAGCCAATGGATCTCCACCGCCATCGGTGGTAACCACCAAGTTCTCGCTACTTTCCACCGTCGGCAAAATCGTCTCCGCCGGCAAACTCACCAAATCAGCAGCCCTCAACAATCTGTTCGGTACAATGTGGAACCGGAAATTAGGTAGGTACGAGTGTCCTCCGGCGAACATCGCCGTGTCGTCGAGAGCGAAAACAGTCATGGACCGAAGTTTCACCAGTTCTTGATACTTGGCTCTCAGAGCAAGAGAGACGACGCTATACCCACTGATGCGCAGTCTCACAATGGCGTCTTTTAGCATGGAGGGCATGATGGAGAAGTCTGGAGTGATGGATTGTTGAGGGAATGAGAGAGACGTCATTTGTTCGACATTGCAAGAAAGTGGAGAGAGGTGAGAGATAAAGCCTTCGATGCCGTGGATAATAATGTGGCCATTGTTGAAGAGGTCTGGATGAGAGATTTCAGCCCCGTTGATGAAGGCTTTCTTGGTGGCGTATGATGTGGTGGAGGTGGAGGTGACTGTGAGGCAGCGATTGGGGGCTAGGGTTTCGATTTTGGTGCCAAAAGCTAAGGAGAGTATGGCGTGGAGTGGGTAGAGTCCGGGGACAGAGTGTTCTTGGAGGAGAAGTGGGAGGGAGCAAGAAAGGCAGGTGAAGAGGGCGGCGTCGGTGGGAGCGAAGATGGTGGTGGGGGTGGCGGTGATGATGAGAGAAAGGTTTGCGGCGGTGGACAGTTCTTGGAACCCAAGAGAAGAAAAGACGGAGGGGAGGAAAGAAGGTGGGTAAAAGAGGTCTTGAGATGGCGTTGGGGCGGTGGTTGTGGTGGCGGTCGTGGTGATGGTGGTAGAGATGAAGATGAAGGCGAGAACGATGAGTAGTTGCAGAGAGGTATCCATGGATTATTAGTTTGTTTGCTGTAGAGAAAGAAAGGTTTCAGAGATTGAGAGAGAAGAATGGTTTTAGATTGAGGGAGATGATGGGAGTTGAGGACTGCAGTGTGCGTTTATATAACTGAACCGAATCGCCCGAGAGAGTTCGTTCGTTAAGGGTGTCTGTTATTCTGTTAGAGGTTATTATGTTTATTGACAAAAAACTCCCTGATACTGTATAGGGAAAAATACATCAAATCATTTCACATTTTCATCAATAATTAAACTGTTTTTGCACATGTGTGATAGTAAAATAGTAAAAATTTATGGACCTTATAGTGGGATAATTGAAACATTTTATTATGATTTAGATACAAGTGAGTAATTAAAATTGATGATACTCAGAATAATTTTCAAGTGTGAGCTCAGGCGCAAAGGTCAGACAAATAGATCAGATCAAAAGGTCAGGGAAGACACGCAGACCTCAGAGGTCCAGAGCTAGAGTTCCCCCAGACGTGACAACAGAAGAAATGATAAAAGAATAGCTGGATAACAATAGAAAACTTACAGGTGGCAAAGAGTCATATTCAAGGCACAAAATCCTTAACCAGTCAAGACTTTTTCCTAAGATCAAGAAGAGTTCCTTANAAAAGAATAGCTGGATAACAATAGAAAACTTACAGGTGGCAAAGAGTCATATTCAAGACACAAAATCCTTAACTAGTCAAGACTTTTTCCTAAGATCAAGAAGAGTTCCTTAGATAAATGACAAAGATCTCGGTGCAGATCCCGCAAAATTAGGAACAACCCTTTAAATACGGCGTAACGCCCCCCAAGAGGGAGGGAGGCCCCCAGTAACATAGAATCGATCTCGTAAACTTTTAGGATGATCAATAAAGAAAAAAGGAACAAGAGCCTCCATTAAAAAATAGATTAGTCAAGCTCCCGAACTGACAAACCACTATATTTTCATTGTGTCAATCCCCAATTTCCCCTCAATACCAATCCTTGTACATTTGAGCCTTGTAGCTCAGATCCTAATAGTCACATACTGTTCATCTCATCTGCTTAAAATCACAAAGTTGAACCACGNAATTTCCCCTCAATACCAATCCTTGTACATTTGAGCCTTGTAGCTCAGATCCTAATAAGTCACATACTGTTCATCTCATCTGCTTAAAATCACAAAATTGAACCACATTGATTTACACCATCAAAAATATTTTATTGTAAATAAAATAAAATTGGATGGTAGAATATTTAGTGTATAATATATAATCTGATAAAAATAAAAATTGTTAGATTAGGCAAGTGACTGATATTCACTTTTGATTTTTTTAATCCAATGCTAAATATANCACCATCAAAAATATTTTATTGTAAATAAAATAAAATTGGATGGTAGAATATTTAGTGTATAATATATAATCTGATAAAAATAAAAATTGTTAGAATAGGCAAGTGACTGATATTCACTTTGGATTTTTTTAATCCAATGCTAAATATACAAATACTATAAATGTGGGTTCAAATTAATTTTTTTCAACAATGTTACGATGGTGAAGATTTCTTACCAAGTTTTCTATTTCAAGTTATTATGTATAGTTTTCACTATTAAATAAATATGTCTCATTAATATTCTATGATAGAGATTTTCTTTTTTTGCTCATGAAACAAAGGGGTGGGGCCAAGGAAAAGTGATCACCCCGATAGGCCCTCACCAGTGAGATCATAAGGCTCCTGACCGCGCTTAGAATACCTTTTCAGACCAGACCTAGCTAGGCTGGCACCAAAACTCAAACTCCCAACCTCAAGGTGAGGAGTAAGGCTGGTACCCCACTAGACCACCCTACTTAGTGATAATTCTATGATAGAGATTATTTACATTACTTTAAATAAAAAACTTGGTAAAAATTTTATAAGGATAGTAATACTAATTNTTTCAAGTTATTATGTATAGTTTTCACTATTAAATAAATATGTCTCATTAATATTCTGTGATAGAGATTTTTTTTTTTTTTTGCTTATGAAAAAAAGGAGTGGGGCAAGGAAGAGTGATCACCCCGATAGGTCTTCACCGGTGGGATCATAAGGCTCTTGACCGCACTTGGAATACCTTTTCAAACCAGACCTAACTAGGTTGGCATAGCGGCCAACCACCAAACCTCAATGGGGACTCCAATACTCGAACTCCCAACCTCAAGGTGAGGAGTAAGGCTGGTACCCTACTAGACCACCCTACTTAGTGATAATTCTATGATAGAGATTATTTACATCACTTTAAATAAAAAACTTGGTAAAAATTTTATAAGGATAGTAATACTAATTTTTTTTTTATCCCAATCGCCTTTACCTGAGTACCAAACGCCTGGATTGTGATCTAATGGACAGTAATTAGTATGGCATAAAACAGAAATAGTAATATCATTGAAATTTAATTTATTAATCGAATTTATTATAATTATTAAATTGGTTACGGATCTTAATAAATAATTAGAGTCTATAGTCAATTTAATGAATATGAATAAATAGTTGAATAAACTAAATTAATAAATTAAATATAAATAATGTTGTTGAAATAGGTTGACGTGGCAGTACACGAACATGCATGCGTCCACGTGTAATACTATCATGCGAAGACGTGTAAAACCAGCTCAACTGTATTTCGTGGTGGTAGCTAGAGCTAGTTTAAAGCGTCTTCCCTAACTACCGTTTCGTCTGTGATCTTGAAACAAACACCACTGATCTAGAATTTCTTGAAAAGCAACAGAAGAAAAAATGGCTTCTCTCTCTCCCCTCAACCCAGCATTCGCCTACACGGTGGTCTACGTGAAAGACGTAGCCAAGTCCGTGGCTTTCTACGCCAAGGCCTTTGGGTATACTGTTCGTCGCCTTGATGAGTCGCACAGGTGCGCGTGTGCGTGTGTGTGTCTGTTAGCTTTATATATATAAGAACAGTGGTTGAATATGTACTGTTTGTTGATGGGTACTGGTAGATGGGGAGAGCTGGAAAGCGGGCAGACGACGATAGCATTTACACCGGCACAACAACATGAGACAGACGACATAACTGGTGCGGTGAAGACACCACAGTCCGGGANTTGTTGATGGGTACTGGTAGATGGGGAGAGCTGGAAAGCGGGCAGACGACGATAGCAATTACACCGGCACAACAACATGAGACAGACGACATAACTGGTGCGGTGAAGACACCACAGTCCGGACGTGAGAGGGCACCGGTTGAGATTTGTTTTGCATATGAAGACGTTGATGCAGCGTACAAGGTGTGTGTCTAACTGACTATTATATTTGTGTTTCTTCATATTGAATTGAATGTGGTATTGTATATATGATTTAAAATGGTAGGTGGTGGTGGGTGGATCATCTGACTATGTTTTGTGGTGATTGTGTGCATGGTTGGATCAGAGGGCAGTGGAGAATGGTGCGGTACCAGTGAGTGAACCTGAGGAGAGAAAATGGGGACAGAAGGTTGGGTATGTGCGTGATATTGATGGCATGGTGGTGAGAATGGGAAGCCATGTAAAGCCCTCCAAACAAAATCAGTAAGGCTACACTACAGTACATTCCACATGGAATGGAATTCCACATCAAAGAAGTTTATATTTTGCTTGCCTGACTGACTTTTATTTCAATAATTGTAATTTCATCGGAGATGTATGCATAATAAATTTCTTAACATTTCAATCCAATGAGCAAATAATGTCCAATGTTTAGGCTCCATTGTTTACTTGGATCTGTTTGATCTCATTTTAGGTTGCTGTACATTTTCTTCAACATTTTGGTATT
Source organism: Ilex paraguariensis (assembly GCA_963454935.2). Classification (NCBI taxonomy): domain Eukaryota; kingdom Viridiplantae; phylum Streptophyta; class Magnoliopsida; order Aquifoliales; family Aquifoliaceae; genus Ilex; species Ilex paraguariensis. The sequence continues at coordinate 951,504 of CAUOFW020010390.1, read as the reverse complement.
AATCCATTTTTTTTTTCATGTTTTTTTAGTCGAAATAATCTTGATGATTTCACCCACCCTTAGAACAGACGAGAAGCAAATTGGTATCACAACATTTACCGTGACTTCCTTCCACAATGGCTCTTAGACCAATTTACGCCCACTTTGATTAATTTTTTTCCCTTTCAGTTAACTGAAAGTAGAAGTAAATTCCTCGTGACTTTAAAGAATTGTCAAGAGAATTGTCGGAAAATTTGAGTTTATAATTCGTCTTTGTTATCACTGCTACTTTTGACATCGTGTATATGCTTTTTGCGATTGCATAAAAGGGGCACCAAAATTGTAGAGAACTATCTTCTTTAATCAGCAGGAATCAGCAGGAATGTGTTCACAGGTCTCATAGATTCATTTTGTTGCCATTACATACTTGCAACATTAATAGCACACATTAAGTACGAAATGAAAATAAAGTCGCAACAGCATTCGCGACTATATAATATATTCTTCTGGCATGTCCGTAAAAAATAGTGAAAAAGACGAGGCTAGGTCACAAGAAGTTACCCAGTTAGCATTGCTGTATCCTTCACCATATTGGAGGGCAGAAAAGGGGTGTACTGCAGAACTAATTTGGGAACTACAATACTAATTTGAGGACCACTTACCGTAAGGACTTAATTAATTGTGGGTCTTAGTATTAACTGAATTCATGGGTGATCATTCATGAAGTCTCTGAATTAGGTCCTTAACGTAGAATATCCCATGTTTATATTCGTGAGGTCTCTCCGAATTAGGCCCTTAAAGTAGAATAGGTATGTATGTTTTAAGGAAAATGATGGATGGGATTAGGGGTTTATTTCTCATTCTCTTTAACTGCGTGGGTATGAAAGACATAATTTAATGTCTTTTTTAATCCTATATCAAGTTTGGCTTGCGACTTTTGTAATGTATGTGGGTCTTACATAAAAGTAATGATTTCATTTGATAATTGATTTAAATATCCTCTGTTTATTTTAGATTATTAGACATTTAAAAGACCAATATTGTAATTTAATTTTCTTGTGGTTATCACAACAAAAGTAAAGATTTTATTTTATATAAATTGACTTTAATTCTCTTATTTTGAATTTGAACATTATGTATTAGTGAAAGAAATCATGTAAAGAACACAGCGGAATTTAAAAAATTGATTTCCCATTTCAAAATTTATTCATGCTTAATACAAACTGAGAAATCTTAGATCTATAGTAAAGATTAAATGTTATCTCTTGAAGCGTGCTTTGAATGATTTTCAAGCTTTCTCAAACAACTTTAAACCTTTAAATTTGAATTTGATCTTTATCCAAAGCCTTGCAATTGTTTGGCTTCTATTGGTACCCACACGAATTGATAAACTAGAAGGATCTACCTCAACCTTTGATAAATTAGTAAAGAGAGACAATGAGGGATGATTTTTTTTGTGCTAACAAAATAGTTGTTATATCATACATCCACCTCCTACATAAAGGTATTTATAGAGTTTTAAAGACTTTAATCCTAGTTTGGGTCAAGTTGCAATTATCTCATAATTACATAACCCATTTACTAACCATTAATTGTAATAAAATTCTTAATTAACTCTTAATTATGTTTTCACCCCAATTAACTCTTAATTGATTTTCTCTCCTTTATCTTTTAGTTTTCAATCAATTCTATTGTGTGTGATCCTATAGGTTCAAGCATATCCTCCCCTCCCCTCGCCCCCCCTTCCCAAAAAAAACAAAAAAACATATCCGGTTGTAGGCATTCAATACTAACTACAAATAGTATCTTAAATTAGAACTCTTTCTAATTTTGCTTGAATCAGAACTCTTATAATTCTCCCTTTATGAAGAACAATTAATATATTTATATTAATTTCATTCTTCGAGCTTCTAATAATCACGAATGACACCTAGTAGCATATCATGATCAACCTCCGGATAATATGAAATAGGTAAAGAACACATTCAGTTTATAGTTGTCATGCAATTCAATTCTTCTATTACACAATGTCCTAATTGAATTATTAGGGTATGAAATTATTGTCAAACCCCTAATTCAATTTTAGGTGTTTGATCTTAGAATTATGACTCTTAATGATCAATTAGAAAACTTTTTTCTAATTGTCGTTCTGGTCAAGGACTCCTTGAGTCATATCCTAGAAGATCACATAGGACATTCTCCTTTTATTTATTAAGGGTGATGGATTCTATGTTGTGCAGTCATAAATCTCTATGCATGTCTAACTATGTCCAACAATACATATCCAAGTTACATGATTAGTATATGAATATGTTGTATAATTCATGCACAAGACAACAATGGTGTCTCAAGTCTAAGGATCAGTTGCATAACTATGACTTTAAGATTTAATATTGACAGGTATGTAAAATTCTATATGAAAAATCTTATGTTAGTCAATGACCACGTTTAGTGTACTTGTTCTCTAACAAGAATCCATACACTTGCTTCAATGTCCCTACACTAGTGACTTGGACGAGTTACCTCATATCAAATATGAGTAAACATAGTGTATGTTAATCTATCCGGATTACATAGTGTCCACATAGTAATCCTATGACTAGGAACATTAAAGAGTTAAGTATTAAAAAGTATATGTCTCATCTTCTTAACTTCTTGAGAAACTATCTTCTTAACTTATATTCTATAGACTACTATATCATATACTTTAAAATGAAATAAAGCAAAAACATGATAAATAAACTTGTCATTTTATTTAATTAAGTAATGAATTTTACTAGTACAACCCTAAAACATCATCTATATGATTGGTCTTAGAAAGGTCAATACTATAATTTATTAATCTAAGTACTATTGTTAGTTTTCTACTTCATTTTAATACCATCTCTCACATGGTATTAAATATACTTATGTAGATGAGTTTAGCGTCATTGTTCATACTGAGTCAATATTAGGATCCCAAAAATAGTACTCTGTTATTTGACAAACAAAGTATATGTGAGAATCATGTACTAATAAACACTATTTCATTTACTTATACCCCACTTATCTCCCTAATAAAGACATTCGTAGTGTTATTGTATTGTCGCTACGGCAAAAAAAATCATTCACACAATGTTATTTGGATTGAACTGAATTTCACTCGAAATCCAATAATTAGAGTAATAGTGGGTGGGTCTCAGTATTCAATAAAGCCCAGTATAGTTATGTAGATGTTGATAGCTGGGATAGTTATGTAGATGTTGATTTGAAGTAATTAAAATAAATTAAATCTATTTAGACCTTGATTTTTTTACCACTTTATACAACCCAGAGAATAGTGAAATTTCTGAATTATCTACATGTCTATTGATTAAAGACTAGTGTGAGGAAATCCTGTAAGCAACAGCTAAACCGAATCAAACCAAACCAAATAATTCACAACTTACAACACTACATTGACCCAAAAATAGAAAACCACAACCCTATTATAAGAGCATATGGCCATAAAACCGTAGATAATTAGAGCATTGATATGTAAAGCTTCAGTGTACAAAATAAAAAACTTGAAATCTGTAAAAGCATAAAGCGAAATTCGCCCAAAAGTAAATCGTTTGGATAAAAATTGAAAATTTTAAAATATTTTTAAGTACTAAGTGTGATTCAGCTTTCCTTACCCCCATATAAAAATGGGTGGGACTCCCAACCTCACAAATCTCCTTTCCCGCCGCATTTGATAACAATCCATCCCTTTTATACTCATNTATCTCTTGAAGCGTGCTTTGAATGATTTTCAAGCTTTCTCAAACAACTTTAAACCTTTAAATTTGAATTTGATCTTTATCCAAAGCCTTGCAATTGTTTGGCTTCTATTGGTACCCACACGAATTGATAAACTAGAAGGATCTACCTCAACCTTTGATAAATTAGTAAAGAGAGACAATGAGGGATGATTTTTTTTGTGCTAACAAAATAGTTGTTATATCATACATCCACCTCCTACATAAAGGTATTTATAGAGTTTTAAAGACTTTAATCCTAGTTTGGGTCAAGTTGCAATTATCTCATAATTACATAACCCATTTACTAACCATTAATTGTAATAAAATTCTTAATTAACTCTTAATTATGTTTTCACCCCAATTAACTCTTAATTGATTTTCTCTCCTTTATCTTTTAGTTTTCAATCAATTCTATTGTGTGTGATCCTATAGGTTCAAGCATATCCTCCCCTCCCCTCGCCCCCCCTTCCCAAAAAAAACAAAAAAACATATCCGGTTGTAGGCATTCAATACTAACTACAAATAGTATCTTAAATTAGAACTCTTTCTAATTTTGCTTGAATCAGAACTCTTATAATTCTCCCTTTATGAAGAACAATTAATATATTTATATTAATTTCATTCTTCGAGCTTCTAATAATCACGAATGACACCTAGTAGCATATCATGATCAACCTCCGGATAATATGAAATAGGTAAAGAACACATTCAGTTTATAGTTGTCATGCAATTCAATTCTTCTATTACACAATGTCCTAATTGAATTATTAGGGTATGAAATTATTGTCAAACCCCTAATTCAATTTTAGGTGTTTGATCTTAGAATTATGACTCTTAATGATCAATTAGAAAACTTTTTTCTAATTGTCGTTCTGGTCAAGGACTCCTTGAGTCATATCCTAGAAGATCACATAGGACATTCTCCTTTTATTTATTAAGGGTGATGGATTCTATGTTGTGCAGTCATAAATCTCTATGCATGTCTAACTATGTCCAACAATACATATCCAAGTTACATGATTAGTATATGAATATGTTGTATAATTCATGCACAAGACAACAATGGTGTCTCAAGTCTAAGGATCAGTTGCATAACTATGACTTTAAGATTTAATATTGACAGGTATGTAAAATTCTATATGAAAAATCTTATGTTAGTCAATGACCACGTTTAGTGTACTTGTTCTCTAACAAGAATCCATACACTTGCTTCAATGTCCCTACACTAGTGACTTGGACGAGTTACCTCATATCAAATATGAGTAAACATAGTGTATGTTAATCTATCCGGATTACATAGTGTCCACATAGTAATCCTATGACTAGGAACATTAAAGAGTTAAGTATTAAAAAGTATATGTCTCATCTTCTTAACTTCTTGAGAAACTATCTTCTTAACTTATATTCTATAGACTACTATATCATATACTTTAAAATGAAATAAAGCAAAAACATGATAAATAAACTTGTCATTTTATTTAATTAAGTAATGAATTTTACTAGTACAACCCTAAAACATCATCTATATGATTGGTCTTAGAAAGGTCAATACTATAATTTATTAATCTAAGTACTATTGTTAGTTTTCTACTTCATTTTAATACCATCTCTCACATGGTATTAAATATACTTATGTAGATGAGTTTAGCGTCATTGTTCATACAGAGTCAATATTAGGATCCCAAAAATAGGACTCTGTTATTTGACAAACAAAGTATATGTGAGAATCATGTACTAATAAACACTATTTCATTTACTTATACCCCACTTATCTCCCTAATAAAGACATTCGTAGTGTTATTGTATTGTCGCTACGGCAAAAAAATTCATTTACACAATGTTATTTGGATTGAACTGAATTTCACTCGAAATCCAATAATTAGAGTAATAGTGGGTGGGTCTCAGTATTCAATAAAGCCCAGTATAGTTATGTAGATGTTGATAGCTGGGATAGTTATGTAGATGTTGATTTGAAGTAATTAAAATAAATTAAATCTATTTAGACCTTGATTTTTTTACCACTTTATACAACCCAGAGAATAGTGAAATTTCTGAATTATCTACATGTCTATTGATTAAAGACTAGTGTGAGGAAATCCTGTAAGCAACAGCTAAACCGAATCAAACCAAACCAAATAATTCACAACTTACAACACTACATTGACCCAAAAATAGAAAACCACAACCCTATTATAAGAGCATATGGCCATAAAACCGTAGATAATTAGAGCATTGATATGTAAAGCTTCAGTGTACAAAATAAAAAACTTGAAATCTTTAAAAGCATAAAGCGAAATTCGCCCAAAAGTAAATCGTTTGGATAAAAATTGAAAATTTTAAAATATTTTGAAGTACTAAGTGTGATTCAACTTTTCTTACCCCCATATAAAATTGGGTGGGACTCCCAACCTCACAAATCTCCTTTCCCGCCGCATTTGATAACAATTCATCCCTTTTATACCTATCACATTAGTAACTAAGTTCACCCTATATTACATACACTNCCTTACCCCCATATAAAAATGGGTGGGACTCCCAACCTCACAAATCTCCTTTCCCGCCGCATTTGATAACAATCCATCCCTTTTATACTCATCACATTAGTAACTAAGTTCACCTTATATTACATACACNTTTTGAAGTACTAAGTGTGATTCAACTTTTCTTACCCCCATATAAAATTGGGTGGGACTCCCAACCTCACAAATCTCCTTTCCCGCCGCATTTGATAACAATTCATCCCTTTTATACCTATCACATTAGTAACTAAGTTCACCCTATATTACATACACTTTTTTTTAATAAATAAACACACTTTATATTTTGTCATAATTAGAGCTTTATTCTCTATCTCATCTCATACACTCACAAAAATATTTTTTCAATATAAATTTTTTCAGTGAGATACATATTAGTATTATTTTTTAATTTAATTTAATTTTCTATTTCATGTTTTTTATATGAGTTTTCATTACTGTCGGTTTGTTTTGATATGTCTGTCAAGTTTAGGGGTATTCATGGGCCGGATTACCCATGGGTCCTATTACCTGGCCCGAAAAAATAGACTCAATAGTTGGTCTGCCCGAGTGCAATATCCTTGAAAAGAGGGTTTGACTTTGCCCCAAACTCATTATCCGACCTAATAACCCGCCCAAAAAAACCATTTAAAACCCGGTCCAAGAGCCCGCTCATCCTTTCTTTGAAAAAAAATTTTATTTTAGACCATTAAATTTAGAATTTTGAAACAAGTCTTCCAATATCAAAATTTGAAATTTTAAAAATTTAAATACTATAAATAATGTATTATTTTTTTTCCATATATTAAGCATATAAGTTTTAAAGGGTAGAATAATGCAAATGATAGATACATGAGTATGGGTCAACCTATAGTTGGGATCCATTCAATCTATTAGATGTATTTCATCCCCTAATTAAAAGTAAAATTATTTATTATTTTATTTTTATCTATTTTGACTCTACTTTTAATTTTAAAAAATAATTTATACAAATGTTAATTTACAAAAATATTAATTATTTTTAAATGAAGTTGTATATAAAAAAGTTTGCGAGTAGGCTTGCCCATAGATCCACCCAATAGGCTCGTGAGTAGCCTATCCTTACCTGAAGCCCGCCCTGATAACTCATTTGAGTAAGAATTTGGGTTTGCATTATTTAAGCTCGACTCGAAAAAAAAATTCATGGGGCTAACCCAACCAAAAAAAAAATTCACAGGTCTAACTCGGCCTCGCCCATAGACACCCCCTAATCAAGTTTAATAATTTTTTATTTAGAATTTATATGCGTGTATATATATGCATATTTTCAAATTATTTTTTTTTATCTTATTAAGATTTTGCATCTATACTTGTTATTTTTTTTCTTTTATTCGATTTTGTGTATGTGCTTGATGTTTATTTTTTTTTTCATATTCGATTTTGCGTCCTGTAGTTTTGTTTGTTTATTTATTCTTTATTTGATTTTCTTTTCCTTCTTATTTTCTTTCTATTTTTCCTTATTTCGTTTTTGNTTCGATTTTGTGTATGTGCTTGATGTTTATTTTTTTTTTCATATTCGATTTTGCGTCATGTAGTTTTGTTTGTTTATTTATTCTTTATTTGATTTTCTTTCTATTTTTCCTTATTTCGTTTTTTTCTTTTTTGTTTTGGTCTATTTCTTTCTTTTGTTTTTTTTTTGTTTCGATCTTTTCTTTTTTCTTGTTTTAGTATGCTTTTTTTTTTTAATTGGTTCAATTTTGCTTGGTTTTTTTCTTATTTCGTATATATATTTATGTATTCAAATTAATTATTTTTTTTTTATGACTTTTTTCATTAAAAAAGTGTACATAAAATGAGTGAGTTTAAATATTAATGGGATATATATAGAATGACATAAATTTAGTTATTAATGGTGGTGAATATAAAACAAGTGAATTGAATAATTTGATAATAAAAATTTACATGGGGTGGATGGGAATAGCCCCGCTCTATAAAAATTGCAAGAGCCCTCTTTGCGAAATTCCAAACGTGAAACTGCACTTTAACGCTCGGGTTGTGGAGCAATCGATTGAGTACAAAACTAGGGTTCCAAAATTCGCACAAATCAAACTTCTGAGCTCCTAAATTGTTGACGAAATCGCGTTTCATCATGGAGAGTGCGTTCGCAAGCGCCTCTGCGATTAGTGACCAGAGGCAGAAGATCGAACAGTACAAAAACATCCTCTCCTACGTCATCGCATCAAATGACATTGCGCAGGCGAAAAAGTTCATTGATCACAGTTACGATCTTAAAATTTAGGTTTTCTTATGATGATTTGTTTCAATTCATTGAACTGCTTATTTAGAGTTAACACGTTTGATACTTCTCTTGAATGTCAGTTTTATCGGTCATGTGCCGTTGGTGGTCTCGCGGCAGCTTTTACGGACGTTGGCGCAGGAGTTGGGGAGGTTGCCCATTATATACTCAATCAGATTGAGCTTCGAGTTGTATCATTCGAAGAACAGGTTCGTTTCTAGCATTCCTCTTACCAGCTATATGTATTGATAGTTCACATTGTGTGTGTGTGGAATGGTTCAAGGAAAATGCTACACAATTCAAATGAAATTCAAAAATTACAGTTAAATGCATATTATTCATTAACATGCATTTAATAAGTCTCACTGAAAAAAAAAAAAAATGATAGGATCCATTTAGCAAAGGATGATATGCATTTGTGTTATAATTTTTTGGATTTTGGGTTTCATTGGGGTTGTGTGGTTTACTGATTCTGTGGGATTAGAATGGATGGATTCATACACGGTGCTTTGACAATCGTAGTGTTTAAGGTAAGTGTTATGCTCCCGTACTTCCAATGTGTAATGCCAAAGTCATTCAGATGATCGTAGTTTTCTCAGTTCTTATTGATGGTAATAAATCGTAGAACATATAAATTATGAAATACAAACTAATATATGAAAAGATCAGCATAATAGCCCAATCATTTTTCACAATCCACATGATAACTAACACTAAAAAAAGATAGTACTGAGAATTAGCTCACAAGAATCAAAATTTAGCATTAAAAAATGATAAATGAAATCCCAAGTTTATCATCAAAATTAAGGAAGTCTGTATAAAGTAGTTAACATTTTTCAAATACAGAATTCTAAGCAAATCTCCATGAGATTGTTTTGAAGTAGCTATGAAACACGATTTTTAGAAGTTAATACAACTTGTTTACTTTATGATTTTAAGCATATTCTCAACAACAAATGACATAACATGAAAAGTAGTTTTGCTTTGACAACTAATTTTTGTTAGCCCAAAATGTAAAATGATTACTTACTATCGAGGGGTGGTTCGTTTACATTCTAGACATGTTCAATTTGATTGTTTGAGCGTGTATTAGTGCATAAGACATTGAACTACTTTGAATCAAACATACAATCCATAGTTTACTCAAACAAAGATAATTGCAATATCAACTTAAAAAACTACCGCTAGATCAAAAACCAAATTCAACATATGCCCAAAACTCCCACAATATCCAACTTATTTTTATCAATCAATTGACATTAACCCTTTCATGGATCGAGATATTTCAATACGGTATAAGAGTCAAATTTTATTCAAACACTATCAAAATCATAAACTTAGTTCATTACTACACCCAAATCATCAAATTCAAATGAATTCTTCGCTGTTAATGATATCTCAACTAAAACCAACCCCAAGAAATCAGAATTTGAAATATTTCTATTACACAATTAGTGTTCGATTTTGTGTTGCACAGTCCCTTCAGGCGAATTTAAAGAAAACATGGTCCAAACTTTTTATCGGACTCACCATCATGCCCCAATTTTACCTTACCAAAATTATTTATCAGCTATCACAATAACATACTAATATCAACAATACAATAAAATTTAATTCTATCTATATAAATCTACATATATCAAAATTTTTGAAGGGTGAATGTCTATCTTTTGATCAAGTCGTAATTAATTTGGATCATTCATGATTGGACAAGAATGGTATATTTTAACTTGTTAGCTTCCTTACTTTATAAATATTATATTAAGACCATAAGGAATTCAAACTTTTACACCCTATGGAATTTGAACCTCCGCGCGCAGTGCACACACCGAAAAATGAAAAACAAAAAATAAACATCAACAACTGGTAGGGACATGTCTGGTAAATAGTAAACGGCGGGTGGTAGCTCTGAGCCAACAGGACTTCGAGAGACATCGACATGGACAACCCAATCTCTCTCTCAAGTGTGCATACATAGACCCAGAGAAACCCTAGTAATCCTTTGGCCGAGGATTCCAAACTCAAGCAAATCACAAGGATTTGACGAAGCCACCGGATTAAGGAGAACCCATATATCGCTATGTTTGATATGTGGTATTAGACCTTAGGAATCAAATGATCATTCCTTAGTAATCCCTATTCTTTTATTGGATTTGTGGGAATAAAATTTCATTCCCATTTCTAAGAAATAACTAATCCCAAAAATCATGGGATTACCCATTCCCAAATAAACAATGATATTATCCATTCCTTACCCGTCAGTAATCAGCTTAAATTCAAGTCGATGGAAAACCCGATCATTCCTATTCTTCTCTCTCTCATTACTACTCATCGTTCTTCAGTCCCAATCCTTCTCTCCTCTCATCTTTTCTCTTCTCCTCCTTTCTCCTCACCTCACCTCACCTCTGTGACTTTTCCTTCATCAGCGGGAAGGATGGCAGTCCATCTCTCCACAACCATTGTCTGCATCTTTCTCATCTCTTTGTGATGCAAGGGGCAAGATTGATACCAGACGAGATTTGACATTGCCACTAATATCAGGTAAGTCTTCACTTAATTTAGTCAACAGTCTCAATCCAATTTTAGAATTTTGTTTCTCTATTTACTATTTAGATTAACTTGCATGTCAACTATATGATAAAAGTACCCTTATAAATGAGATCAAAGAAAAATAGGATTGAATACATGATATTTTGAATAATACCTATAGAATTCAAATTAGTAGGTGACTTGAGTTTTAATTGTTTGTCGAATCCCTCTTTTGCTATCACAAAATTTTCTATTTTCACTTTGAAGTGGAATCCTTATAAGTGGGATATATAGTTATGTAGCTACTGTGCTTTTTCCTTGGGCGCCTATCTTTGGCAAGTGCATGTATATAGACTAATAATCCCATATTAGGAATATTGGGACTCTAGCTAATGTCCTAACTAGAAAGCTTTTCTGATGACTTGAATACCACCATGCAAAAGAATGGAAGTTTATTTGAATTAATCGAAAGTAGCAATAACACGCAACAACATTGAACTATGTGGTCATTCTGTCCATGAAATATGATTGATGACATCATAATCAACAATGAAATTAATGGCCTATGTTAGCATTGCAAACATGACAGGAACACTCTTAAAACAAGCAACAACAATTACTAAGAATCCTCCTAGCATACCCAAATTAAAATGTCATATATTTTTTAAGTTCATATGCTATGGGGTCATTCTTATGCAATCATGGCCACAAAATTAAGTAGGGTCACCCACCCTTAAATTAGAGTTACTGTGAGTCCAAGCAAGACTGCAAGCTTGGTTGTCAATTGAGTAACTGCCTCATTGTGGTGGAGAGGTAAGGGAAATAGTCTCTTGTTGCAAACACAAGTACCATGCAAACCACTCCTATGGATATGGAAGTGATGGGAACAACTATTATTGAGAATGTTGTTGCTTGTGCATTACTAGCTCCCTATTGCAATCATGGCCACCCACCCTTAAAATATAGTTACTTATTTTCTAGCTTCTCAATACTTTCTATGACCAAGNAGCTCCCTATTGCAATCATGGCCACCCACCCTTAAAATATAGTTACTTATTTTCTAGCTTCTCAATACTTTCTATGACCAAGAATTGATATTAAAAGAGCCTAAACCATTAGCACCTACTTGCAGCCTGGAAATTTTTTTGATTGTGTTCTAGTTGATAATAAAGGCTATAATAAGATGTAGCACATGGATGATGCTTATCTGAGAAGATTAAGCATAGCAGGAGTTGACAAATAGCCACAAGGAAAAGGATAGGAATAATTAAATTAATAAACTTTAGTATTCTAGTTGATAGACTTTAGTATTTTATAGGTTATGCGAAATGAGTGGCTCATAGTTAGGATATTTATGCTTTTTTAAGGAATATGTTGTTATCCTCTAGGATATGTATTCAATTACAATTCCCTGTAATTTTCTATTTTAAGCATTGCAAGTCATGAATAAAGGTATCAATTAATTCAGTCATCAACAAGAGTTGTTAGGAGGCCTAGGACCCCTCGAACCGTCCTACCATACCAAAATAGGGACGCGATGCAGGGTTGATCCCTGTACTTTGCCCATTGTCAAGCTAGTTAGGTGCTTGCAATCGCAAGCAAGTAACATTTTGGTATTATAGCCAGCCATGTCTGGCCACCGATTAGAGCATTTGGACAGTGAAATCGGCTCATTAAATGCTAGTCAAGCCGCATCACAACAAGGTCTGAGAGTCGAGGAAGAAAGGATGATGAAGCACATGGAGTAGCAAATGATTCACTAGACATACAGTGGAGGACATGAGAAGGAATCTGGGTCAAACTCACTAGACAAAGAAAAGGTTAGCTTCTCTTCATCGTGATCTACCAATCTCAAGGTAGCCAAGCTTGATTTTCCTCACTATTATGGAGTGGAGGACTCAACAGGGTGCATCTGTAAAGCTTACCAGTTTTTTAAATTTCAAAAAATTGAGGAAAGGAAGGTGTCCCTGGCCGCTTATCCCCTTGATGGGGACGTGCAATTATGGTACCAACAGGTAAAAAATAATGCAAGGTACGTTGATTGGGAATATTTGAAAAATGAGCTGCATGTTTGTTATGGACCCACAAATTTTCAGAATTTTTTTGGGGATTTAACGAAATTGAAACAAGAAGGGAATGTGCAGGATTGCTAAGTAGAGCTGGTAATTTATCGGAAGATCAACAGGTGAGTTGTTTTGTTAATGGGCTTCAAGAGTCCATTTGAATTGATATACTAGCCGCCAACCCAACTACCATGAGCTCAGCTCTTAGACTGGCCCATTTGTATGAGACTAGGTTCACCCAAAGACGCAAAACCCAGATGCCCGAGGTGAGAAGAAATTCCAGCGCCATGGGATTTTNCCCATTGTCAAGCTAGTTAGGTGCTTGCAATCGCAAGCAAGTAACATTTTGGTATTATAGCCAGCCATGTCTGGCCACCGATTAGAGCATTTGGACAGTGAAATCGGCTCATTAAACACTAGTCAAGCCGCATCACAACAAGGTCTGAGAGTCGAGGAAGAAAGGATGATGAAGCACATGGAGTAGCAAATGATTCACTAGACATACAGTGGAGGACATGAGAACGAATCTGGGTCAAACTCACTAGACAAAGAAAAGGTTAGCTTCTCTTCATCGTGATCTACCAATCTCAAGGTAGCCAAGCTTGATTTTCCTCACTATTATGGAGTGGAGGACTCAACAGGGTGCATCTGTAAAGCTTACCAGTTTTTTAAATTTCAAAAAATTGAGGAAAGGAAGGTGTCCCTGGCCGCTTATCCCCTTGATGGGGACGTGCAATTATGGTACCAACAGGTAAAAAATAATGCAAGGTACGTTGATTGGGAATATTTGAAAAATGAGCTGCATGTTTGTTATGGACCCACAAATTTTCAGAATTTTTTTGGGGATTTAACGAAATTGAAACAAGAAGGGAATGTGCAGGATTGCTAAGTAGAGCTGGTAATTTATCGGAAGATCAACAGGTGAGTTGTTTTGTTAATGGGCTTCAAGAGTCCATTTGAATTGATATACTAGCCGCCAACCCAACTACCATGAGCTCAGCTCTTAGACTGGCCCATTTGTATGAGACTAGGTTCACCCAAAGACGCAAAACCCAGATGCCCAAGGTGAGAAGAAATTCCAGCGCCATGGGATTTTCGTCGACACCGCCGTCAACCTTGCCCAGAGCCAAAACTCCCATAATTCGGCACCTTAATCCAATGGAACTTAAAGAGTGGCAAGAAAAGGGGTTTTGCTTCACCTGCAACGAGAATTTTTCTTCGAGTCACAAGTGTAAAAAGTTATTTCTCATTAAAGGGGTATATGCCACCGAGGATGACGATGGTGAAAAATAAGCCAAAGAGACAGAAGAGACATGACAGATGGTAGGGGAGACCTGGAGATCAATGTGATCTTTGAGAAGAGCATTATGAGCCTTCTCCTAGAATGGTTTTGTAGATTCCATGGTGGATCAAGACTAGAATGAATTCGGGAATCCAGGACATACTCATCTTGGAGCTTCTGCTCTCCTCTGGGGAGGGATTTTTCATAGAGAAAGGTGAGTCAAGGGTAGCGTCCTGCTTGATCAATTTCTTGGAGTTGGAGGAAGCAAGTGAGTTCCCCTAAGTGAGCTTACTGGCGTAAACCAGCGCAAACAAACAAACAGAACCTTACTTCTCAAGGTCGGACAGATTCCGACTTTAATAAGGTACGCTAAAGTGAGTTCTATCCTCTTTACTCACTTTCCTCTAGAAACTGCTTAAACAGAGAAGCAAAGAAAGTGCTCGAGCCGACTTTATCCCTCGTGATCAAGATTTAAAACAAGAACAAGAAACCATTTTTGATGAGAGCCATACTAGGAGCAAGGCTGTCAAGGAATGCTAGAGTTAACAGTATCATCCAAGACCATTAGTGGGATTGGCTACAATCCAGATCACATTTGGTAATGGAGTTGTAGCAAAGTTTGCCTTTAGGCTTTTGTTCTAGGAGACCTGACTCTGTCCTATGGATCCCTTCTCTCAATGTTTTATTCTCTACTCATCTCTAGGCCATCATAGCATCCCGAACAATGAGCATGAAAGGAAGGGTGGGTAATGTTGGGTTAACCATTTTGGTTGATTCTAGAAGCACCCACAACTTCCTCAACGTGGAAGTTGGGTTGAAGCCGAACCAGAAGGAGCGGTTTGAGGTGTTGGTGGCCAATGGAAATCGACTAGCCGATGAATGGATTTGTAGAGGAGTCACAGTGATGATACAAGGAGAAGACTTTAGAATTGATTTTTTTCTCCTTCCAATAGAAGGGTGCAACACTGTTCTCGGTACCTAGTGGCGTCAAACTCTGGGTCCGCTTGTGTGGGAATTTTCTAAGCTATGGATGCAGTTTGTGAGAGGAGGAAAAAAGTTATGTTGCATGGAATGAAACGGCTGAAGAAGAAATCTTTTGAAGGGAAACAGGCATGGACGGACATTAAAAAAAAATAAGAGGGCCTTTATGATGCAACTGTAGGCCATCAATTTAGCAGTGGGCCAAGAAGACATGTGGGTCCAAGATTCGGATCTACAGGTGATTGAGGCATTATGAAACAATTTTTAAAGAGCCCAATGGGCTATCTCCCCAAAGACAACAAGATCATAAGATTCCCTTGAAGGAGGGTTCGGGCCTAGTTAATGTTCGGTCTTACTGGGATCCACAATACCAAAAGAATGAGATCGAAAAGTTGATAGCGAACCAGGGTGGTTTGGGGTAGCACAAGCCCATATTCCTCCCTAGTTTTGTTGGCCAAGAAACATGATAGATCTTGGCGATTATGTGTAGATTATAGAGCCCTTAATGACATCACCATTAAAGATAAGTACTCAATTCCCATAATTGATGAGTTATTAGATGAATTAAATGACATTTAGTATTTTACAAAGCTAGATTTGCGGTCGCGATACCACCACGTTTGCATACACCTTGGGGATGTTGAGAAAACTACATTTCACATGCACCATGACCACTTTGAATTTCTCGTCATACCATTTGGGTTGTGATCAAGCACCAGCTGCATTCCAGTCCTTGATGAACGTGGCGGCATTTAGTCTTTCATCAGAAAATTTGTAATTGTGTTTTTTGACGATATAGAAACTGGAGTGATCATTTAAAACATGTAGAGGTTGTCTTTCATATTTTGGAGGATGACAAGCTTTTTGTGAAAAGAGAAAAATGCCAATTTGGGCTAGAGGAAGTGAATTGTTTGGGCCATGAATTTTCCAAAAAATGGAATGGCCATGGATCCTGAAAAAATTACAGCTATGGTCACTTGGCCCAAACCCACTTCCCTCAAGGCCTGCATGATTTTTTACGCTTTATTGGTTATTTCAGGAAATTCATAAAATGATATGGAAAAATTGCTCAACCCTTGACATAATAGCTCAGAAAAGCAATGTTAAAAAATTGGACCGACAAGTCAGATTGGTTCAACCGCGACCCAGGATCTAGAATGGTCTAGTTTTGTAGTTAGACTGCATAAGACATCGAACCGCATAGGAATCGCTAAATCGGCCGGTTTTTTATCAAACTCGTGAACCGGACGGTTGTGCAAACTGAATGGTTGGAATTTCACAGTCCTCTTCCTTCCCTTTTCACCTGTTACCTGTCTTCTCCACCACAATGATACAAGCACAAATTCTCCATTAATCACACCAATTACAAAGAATTAAGATAGAGATAGAGATCAGGAATTAGAGAGAGAGAAACAGATATTTAGAAGTTAGAACTCAGTACCCAATTCAAAGTTAATCCTTCTTCAGGAGCTTGATTGGAGCTTTCATTAGTTATGGTTGAGCGTCCATGCAGCTTTATTGGAGCTTCTTCAGCTATTCATCAGAGAGCAAGAAAGGGGGAACTCGAGCTTGATTGCCCATGGAGGTCCCGAAAATTCAAGCCTTGCATCAACTGTGTTGTGTGTGTGCAACATAGTTGTTAGTATCGTACGATACGTTACGATACAGGCCTAAAACGATATGGATCGTAGTTATGCATTATTTTTACGTTGTATCATCTGATACACGATATGTTTTTACTATACGATACGCATCGTTACAATACATGCAAAATTTTTTTTTTGAAACGACGTCGTTTTGGGCCAAGAGTTTATTTTTTTAATCCCTATAACCACTGAAACGACATCGTTTCAGTGGCTAGGGTTACAAAAATAAAATAAAATCACTTATTTCTCATATTCATTGTTCGCTCATCGCTGGTCAGAGGGTCTCTGGTTGTTCCTTCAGCCATCAATGACGTGTGTGGATGATCACTGTGGGATTTCGACTGTGGGTGATCGGTGATAGCTGGTCTTCGACTGTGGGTGATCGGTGATCTCTAGTCTTAAAAGCTGCCTCCATCAAAGCCCAGGCTCCATCGAAGTTGTCTTCTTCCTTCTCCAGGTACTCCATTGAAGCTCCCTTCTTCCCCGTCTCCATTGAAACTTGTTGTCATGTGCAGTAAGAAATTATGTTAATTTATTTGTAAAGCCAAGTGTGTGTGTATATATATATATATATATATATATATATATATATATATTGTATAAAAAAATATATTTTGTATAAAAATTTTTGAATCTTGATTAATTTTAAACAATGGAGCCTGATTNCAATGTTAAAAAATTGGACCGACAAGTCAGATTGGTTCAACCGCGACCCAGGATCTAGAACGGTCTAGTTTTGTAGTTAGACTGCATAAGACATCGAACCGCATAGGAATCGCTAAATCGGCTGGTTTTTTATCAAACTTGTGAACCGGACGGTTGTGCAAACTGAATGGTTGGAATTTCAGAGTCCTCTTCCTTCCCTTTTCACTTGTTACCTGTCTTCTCCACCACAATGATACAAGCACAAATTCTCCATTAATCACACCAATTACAAAGAATTAAGATAGAGATAGAGATCAAGAATTAGAGAGAGAGAAACAGATATTTAGAAGTTAGAACTCAGTACCCAATTCAAAGCTAATCCTTCTTCAGGTGCTTGATTGGAGCTTTCATTAGTTATGGTTGAGCGTCCATGCAGCTTTATTGGAGCTTCTTCAGCTATTCATCAGAGAGCGAGAAAGGGGGAACTCGAGCTTGATTGCCCATGGAGGTCCCGAAAAATCAAGCCTTGCATCAACTGTGTTGTGTGTGTGCAACATAGTTGTTAGTATCGTACGATACGTTACGATACAGGCCTCAAACGATATGAATCGTAGTTATGCATTATTTTTACGTTGTATCATCTGATACACGATATGTTTTTACTATACGATACGCATCGTTACAATACGCACAATACGTGCAAAATTTTCTTTTTTTAAACGACGTCGTTTTGGGCCAAGAGTTTATTTTTTTAATCCCTATAACCACTAAAACGACATCGTTTCAGTGGCTAGGGTTACAAAAATAAAATAAAATCTCTCATTTCTCATATTCATCGTTCGCTCATCGCTAGTCAGAGGGTCTCTGGTTGTTCCTTCAGCCATCGACGACGTGTGTGGATGATCACTGTGGGATTTCAACTGTGGGTGATCGGTGATCGCTGGTCTTCGACTGTGGGTGATCGGTGATCTCTAGTCTTCAAAGCTGCCTCCATCGAAGCTGCATCTCTTCCATCTAAGCTGCCTCCATCAAAGCCCAGGCTTCATCGAAGTTGTCTTCTTCCTTCTCCAGGTACTCCATTGAAGCTCCCTTCTTCCCAGTCTCCATTGAAACCTGTTGTCATGTGCAGTAAGAAATGATGTTAATTTATTTGTAAAGCCAAGTGTGTATATATATATATATTGTATAAAAATATATATTTTGTATAAAAATTTTTGAATCTTGGTTAATTTTAAAAANTCTCCAGGTACTCCTTCTTTTTCTTCTTCTACTTCTTCTTTCCAGTCTCCATTGATCGTTGGTCCTGTGCAGTAAGAAATGATGTTAATTTATTTACAAAGCCAAATGTATATATATATTTTTTTGTATAAAATTTTTTGAATCTTGATTAATTTTAATTTTGTGAAACAATGGCATCACCTGCATCCAATTTTCATACAGAAATGACTAAAAAACTTGCTAATGATCCCACATGGGAACATTGTGACAAAGTAGAAGGATCAAGGTTGAAATCGAAATGCATTCATTGTGCAAATGTCTATTGGGGAGGCATTTCAAGAATGAAAAATCATTTTGCAGGTAATCGCAAAGATGTAGCGTCGTGTAAACATTANAAACTACATTTCACATGCACCATGACCACTTTGAATTTCTCGTCATACCATTTGGGTTGTGATCAAGCACCAGCTACATTCCAGTCCTTGATGAACGTGGCGGCATTTAGTCTTTCATCAGAAAATTTGTAATTGTGTTTTTTGACGATATAGAAACTGGAGTGATCATTTAAAACATGTAGAGGTTGTCTTTCATATTTTGGAGGATGACAAGCTTTTTGTGAAAAGAGAAAAATGCCAATTTGGGCTAGAGGAAGTGAATTGTTTGGGCCATGAATTTTCCAAAAAATGGAGTGGCCATGGATCCTGAAAAAATTACAGCTATGGTCACTTGGCCCAAACCCACTTCACTCAAGGCCTGCATGATTTTTTATGCTTCATTGGTTATTTCAGGAAATTCATAAAATGATATGGAAAAATTGCTCAACCCTTGACACAATAGCTCAGAAAAACAATGTTAAAAAATTGGATCGACAAGTCAGATTGGTTCAACCGCGACCCAGGATCTAGAACGGTCTAGTTTTGTAGTTAGACTGCATAAGACATCGAACCGCATAGGAATCGCTAAATCGGCTGGTTTTTTATCAAACTTGTGAACCGGACGGTTGTGCAAACTGAATGGTTGGAATTTCAGAGTCCTCTTCCTTCCCTTTTCACTTGTTACCTGTCTTCTCCACCACAATGATACAAGCACAAATTCTCCATTAATCACACCAATTACAAAGAATTAAGATAGAGATAGAGATCAAGAATTAGAGAGAGAGAAACAGATATTTAGAAGTTAGAACTCAGTACCCAATTCAAAGCTAATCCTTCTTCAGGTGCTTGATTGGAGCTTTCATTAGTTATGGTTGAGCGTCCATGCAGCTTTATTGGAGCTTCTTCAGCTATTCATCAGAGAGCGAGAAAGGGGGAACTCGAGCTTGATTGCCCATGGAGGTCCCGAAAAATCAAGCCTTGCATCAACTGTGTTGTGTGTGTGCAACATAGTTGTTAGTATCGTACGATACGTTACGATACAGGCCTCAAACGATATGAATCGTAGTTATGCATTATTTTTACGTTGTATCATCTGATACACGATATGTTTTTACTATACGATACGCATCGTTACAATACGCACAATACGTGCAAAATTTTCTTTTTTTAAACGACGTCGTTTTGGGCCAAGAGTTTATTTTTTTAATCCCTATAACCACTAAAACGACATCGTTTCAGTGGCTAGGGTTACAAAAATAAAATAAAATCTCTCATTTCTCATATTCATCGTTCGCTCATCGCTAGTCAGAGGGTCTCTGGTTGTTCCTTCAGCCATCGACGACGTGTGTGGATGATCACTGTGGGATTTCAACTGTGGGTGATCGGTGATCGCTGGTCTTCGACTGTGGGTGATCGGTGATCTCTAGTCTTCAAAGCTGCCTCCATCGAAGCTGCATCTCTTCCATCTAAGCTGCCTCCATCAAAGCCCAGGCTTCATCGAAGTTGTCTTCTTCCTTCTCCAGGTACTCCATTGAAGCTCCCTTCTTCCCAGTCTCCATTGAAACCTGTTGTCATGTGCAGTAAGAAATGATGTTAATTTATTTGTAAAGCCAAGTGTGTATATATATATATATTGTATAAAAATATATATTTTGTATAAAAATTTTTGAATCTTGGTTAATTTTAAAAAAATGGAGCCTGATTAATTTTTGAATCTTGATTAATTTTTTTTTGTATAAATTTCTGAAATAGTGGCATCACCTGCATCCAATTTTCATACAGAAATGAGTAAAAAACTTGCTAATGATCCCACATGGGAACATTGTGACAAAGTAGAAGGATCAAGGTTGAAATCGAAATGCATTCATTGTGCAAATGTCTATTGGGGAGGCATTTCAAGAATGAAAAATCATTTTGCAGGTAATCGCAAAGATGTAGCGTCGTGTAAACATTACCCTGAGGAAGTAACTGAATTTTTTAAGCAATTGTTGGATGATAGGGCAATTAGCAAAGATATGAGTCTTGTGGATTTGAAAAGTAGTGGCAGTGTGGGTAGTACTATTGCTGATAAAATACAACCAACCACCACCATTACTTTGAATACCATGTTGAAGAAAAAGGGTAGGGAAGATGTATGCTTGGATATTTGTAGATGTTTTTATGCTAATGCCCTTCCTTTCAATTTGGTAAAAGATCCATATTTTATAAGAATGTTACAATTTGTTGCATCCTTTGGCAAGGGATTGAAACCACCATCGTATCATGAGGTGAGATGTTCTTTTTTGAAAAAAGAATCAGATTTGATTAATTGTGGGTTAATGAAAAATTATAAAGCAGAGTGGAGAAAGACAGGTTGCACTCTTATGTCTGATGGATGGATTGATGGGAAACATCGCTGTATCACTAATTTTTTAGTGAATAGTCCTAGAGAAAGTGTATTTCTTAAAAGTATTGATACTTCAGGCAATTGTAAGAATGTGGATAACTTTTTCAGCTGTTAGATTCAATGGTAGAAGAGATTGGTGAGGACAATGTTGTTTAGGTTGTGACTGATAGTGCATCGGCTTATGTAAAAGCTCGGGAGTTGTTAATGGAAAAGAGAAAACAGTTGTTTAGGTCTCCTTGCGTTGCACATTGTCTAGATCTTATTTTGACAGATATTGGAGACCTTCCTGTACACAAGGATATAATGGCAAAGGTAAGGAAAATCACAGTTTACATTTATAGACATTCTTGGGTGTTAAATCTTATGAGGAAGTTTACAAAGAAAAGGAATTTGGTGAGAGCTTGTGTGACAAGATTTGTCACTTCATATTTAACTTTAAGGAGTTTATTTGAGAATAAAATTGGGTTTAGAGTAATGTTTGCTTCTGAAGAATGGCAGAGAAGTCATTACTCTAAGAAAGGAGATGGTGTAAAAGTGATGGATATTATACTAGCTGACCAAAATTTTTGGGGATCAATCAAGTATTGCTTGAAGTGTGTGTTGCCATTGGTGAAGGTGTTGAGGCTTGTAGATGGGGATATAAAGCCTGCTATGAGTTATATTTATGAGGCAATGGACAAGGCAAAGGAACAAATCTAAAAGAATTTTCGTAATGTGAAGAAGCACTATGAACCCATATGGACTATTGTTGACACTAGATGGAACATGCAATTACAGAGACCTCTTCATGCAGCTGCCTATTATCTCAATCCAGCATAAGATTGNTATGGACTATTGTTGACACTAGATGGAACATGCAATTACAGAGACCTCTTCATGCAGCTGCCTATTATCTCAATCCAGCGTAAGATTGAAGTTTCTCAATTTTTATATCATTTTATATCTATATATTGTATATTGATCAATGATCATTGTAAATCAAAATAACTATTTCAGGTTTCATTACACCGATAGTGCGAACTATGAGATAAAGATGAGACTTTATCAGACTATTTAGAGAATGTGCCCAAGTCCTATTGTGAGAAAAAAAAGTTGATAAATAATTAGATATCTTTCATAATGCTGATTTGATGTTTGAAATGGACATGACAATCCAGATGAGGAAGAAGAAACAACCTGATTAGTGGTAACCTAAATTAAGTTAGTCATTTAATGCAATTGCTCAAGTTAGTTAATGTAGTATTCTATTGTAATTTTTTATAGCCTTATGGTAGGAATCATTTGGAGGATGTTGACCAAAGTTGCAACAACTTGCTATCCGCGTCCTTAACTTGACTTGTAGTGCCACAGGATGTGAGAGGAATTGGAGTACATTTGACCAGGTGCACTCTAAGAGGAGAAATCAATTAGAGCAGCAAAAATTAAGTGTACTTGTGTTTGTGAAGTACAATCTTCGATTGGAAGCACGACACCAAAAGAGAATACTAGAGGGTGATTCATATGATCTTATTTCTCTCTCAGATATGAAATCTGATAATGAGTGGATCACTGAAAAAGAAGATGCACTCCTTCCTGAGGACACTAGTTGGATAAATGTTGGTAAATGTTTTGAAGTTCAAGAAAAGACTAGCAAAAAGAGATAGAGAGGTAAATAGTATATAGTGGTTGTTTTTTCTTCTTCTCCCTTACTTTGAATATATTTTTTTCTATTTTGTATTGGTTGTTTTGTAGGGCCGAGAAATCTTTCTTTAAACAAGAAAAAATGGAAGCAAATAGTTCAACTTGAAGATGAGGATGAAGATGAGGATGAACAAATACAAGAAGTTGAAGATGATGAAGGAAGTGAAGGCTTGTTGGCATTCGATCACAATGATGATGATGATGATGATGATGCATTTTAAATTGAAATTGAAGATTGAAGATTGATTTCAAAATGGATGTTAAAAATTTGGATTAGAATTTAGAAGTCTCTTTGGTGTTTAAAGTTTGAATTAGTGAACTTTAGTGTGAACTTTGCATTATAAT
Source organism: Ilex paraguariensis (assembly GCA_963454935.2). Classification (NCBI taxonomy): domain Eukaryota; kingdom Viridiplantae; phylum Streptophyta; class Magnoliopsida; order Aquifoliales; family Aquifoliaceae; genus Ilex; species Ilex paraguariensis. Next base: position 927,824 of record CAUOFW020010390.1, on the reverse strand, counting down.
AGTAGTGGATTATGTTGATGACTTGAATAGTTTGTGGAGTATTAATGAAATGTTATGTTTTTATGAGTGTATGATTTTTTTTCAAAGGTATTTATATTTTATTATTATTTATTTAAAATTGTACCGTATCTTACGATACACTATTTTTAAAATACGATACGTCTTCCGATACACGATTTGATAACTATGGTGTGCAAGGGTTTGAGAAAGGATTGGATCATGGATGTGTGCTGGTTAGAAAGAGAGAGATGTGTATAGAGAGAGAAGGAAAAGGGTAAAAAAAAGGACAAGATTTATTTTTTGTGGTCAGGGACAAAGACTTTGTGTTTGGTTTTAGTTAAACCAGTAAACCATTGACCTGATCTTTTTATCGGTTCGATGACCGATTCAATTTTGATAACACTGCAAAACAGACTCCTTTAACGGGTGAGGTCTTTGAGGAATTAAAATTGTTGATGACCACTAGGCCGGTCTTGGCCTGCCTAACTTCCCTCGGTCATTCATAGTAGAATGTGACGCCTCGGGAACTGGGTTTGGAGCAGTATTGATGCAAAATCAGAGGCCCATTGCATTTTTCAGCCAAGCTTTGAAGGGTAAAAATCTTGCCCTAGCCACTTATGAAAAAGAAATGCTTGCCTTGGTGTGTGCAGTCCAAAGGTGGCAACCATATTTGTTGGACTCAAAGTTCATAGTTCGCACCGACAAAAAGAGCTTACAAAATATGTTGGGCTAAACCATTACAACTACGGCCCAACAAAAATGGTTTGTTAAATTAATGGGCTATGACTTTGAGATTGGGTACAAAAAAAAGGAAGGAGAATTCTGTCGCCGATGCCTTGTCTAGAAAATTTAAAGGAGAATTCATGGATTTAACTAAGCCTATTCTAAGCTAGATTGATTTCATTTGGGAGGGAAGTAAATACAGATCTGGAGCTTCAGCCTTCAGGGAACTGTTCAACAAAAAAAAGAGGGAAAGGCCATTGGGCCTTGGACTTTCAAGGAGGGGGTCATTTTCTTTAAAGGCCGTATCTACCTAAATGTCCAATCATTTCTCCCATCATTAAGGAATTTCATGAAGGCACCCATGAAGGTTTCTTTAAAACACTCCATAGAATATGTCCTATTTTTTATTGGACAAATATGAGGGAGCACATCCGAACCTTCATTAGAGAATGACAGGTCTGTCAACGGCACAAAGTAGAGCATACCAGGCCAGCCGACTTACTCGATCCACTTTCGATTCCCAGGCATTTATGGATAGATATTTCTATGAATTTCATTGAAGGGCATCCAACTTCATGGGGTAATTCTATTATTTTTGTTGTACTGGACCGTTTCTCCAAATATGGACATTTTATTCCAATTAAACATCCATATACAACCGTAAGTGTAGCACATGAGTTTTTTGAGAATGTCTTTAAGCTCCATGGCATGCTAGAATCTATAGTTTGTTTTGGAGGGATTTTTTCAGATGAGCGTAATTAAGTTTGTGATGGGACACTTCTGAGAATCAGCAAGGAGTCGAAACGTATTCTCAGCACTAAAGGTTCCTCGGGAGCCTCTACGAGTGACATGTGTCTTCGGCACAAAAGGTCCCTTGAGAGCCCTTGTGAGTGACACGTGTTCTCGACACCAAAGGTCTCTTACAGCTTGTGAGTGACACGTGTCATCGGCACTGAAGGTACCTCAGAGTCTTCATCATGCGCCACCTCTCCTCGGCTCATGAAATTCCCTGAGGAGATCTCCACCCAACACGTGTCCTCGATGTGTCTAACCCCTCGAGGCCCATTTCTATACACGTCACCTCGGCTCTAAAACTCCGAGGCATAGATGGTGGATTGACGATTATCGTTACTTGGAGTTAAAATTGGTCGATAATCATTGACTTGCCTTCCCAAAGCAGTTAGGATGGCAAGAAGAACAGGTCAGTAAGCAATTATAATGATACACAAGGCACAGAGCACAAAATTAAGAGTCAATGGACAAAGATGCCTCTACTCGTGTGCAACCATCACAAAGAGGCATTAAATGATCCATCATAAGGATGAGACATGCATATTTCTTAGAGAGTTTCAAAGGAAAAGCATTAAGTGCTCAGGAGCCCGAGTATTTAATGCTTAAATTTCTTCCACGCAAAATAGAAGGCACTCTACCTAAGGACTGACCACCTGCTGCCTTCCAAATGAGCCTATGGGGGACTTCATCTTCAGGGGGCCCACTTGTCTACAATGATTACTTTTATGGAGGTATAAATAGCTCTCAAAAACTCAAAACAAATGTACGCACATTCTCACCCAAGCAATAAAATAATGAATTCTCACCCCTCTCTCACATACTGACTTAATCATCAAAGGGATTATACCAGAAAACACTCAGGCGGCCTTCTAACATTTTTTTTTGAGTGACATAGTTCATCTCGACTTGCCAGAATTGCGTGGACTGCTGAAAAAGTAATTTATTATCACTTCTTACACTATTTCTTACTTTCATTTGTCAGGGGATCATTGACTTTTCAGGTAAAACTCGTGTTCAATAAGAAGAGATTTGTCTATTCATTTATTATGCAAAAATTACCGTGCATAGTTTGCTTTTAGCTCAGCCTATCACCATTAGACTGATGGCCAAACAGACAGTGGCAGATCCACAATGGGGGCAGCTGCCCCCACTGGAATTTTAAAAATTTTTGGGGACTAAGTATAATTTTAAAAAATTTAGAATTTATTAGATATTTGTCCCCACTGAATTTTTTTAAAAATATTTAAGGGTAGTTATGTTATTTTGACAAATATATGAATCTCACTTGTAAATATTAATGAAAGATGATACAAAAATTTGGGCATTTAAAGATGAACTAATATGTTACGAAACATGTTGGTCCTTTCATTTGTTTTATGTTTATACATCGAACTAAATTTAGAGCTTGTAATCATCTTCTTTGTTTTATGTTTATATGTTAGAATGGAAAATTAGGGTTTGTAGTCCTTTTTTGTGGATTATTTTTTAAATGTTGAATTGAAATTAGCCACTGTAACTTTTTGTTGTATTTTATTTGTTACATGTTGAATTGAAAATATAAAATTGGGGCTTATAATCATCTCTTATGTCTTATTTTTTATGTATTAAATTAAAACTAGGATTTTTAGTCTTGTATTTATTTTTTTATGTTGAAATAAAATTGGGGCTTGTAGTCCTCTTCTATGATTTATTTTTTTATATATTTATTTGATATTTGGGTTTGTAGTCCTCTCTAGTATTTTATTTTTATAAGTTGAATTGGAATTAGGACTTTTAGGCGTCTCATTTGTTTTACTTTTATTTGTAGAATTGGAATTGAAACTTGTAGTTCTCCATTATAATTAGACTAAATTATTTTGATTTGGTAGTTTGAATAGTTTTATTGTGATAAGTTAAGTACTTCATATACTTAGGTTTACTTTACTAGAATAATTATAGTTTAAGTTAAGTTTGATTGTTTNTCTTCTTTGTTTTATGTTTATATGTTAGAATGGAAAATTAGGGTTTGTAGTCCTTTTTTGTGGATTATTTTTTAAATGTTGAATTGAAATTAGCCACTGTAACTTTTTGTTGTATTTTATTTGTTACATGTTGAATTGAAAATATAAAATTGGGGCTTATAATCATCTCTTATGTCTTATTTTTTATGTATTAAATTAAAACTAGGATTTTTAGTCTTGTATTTATTTTTTTATGTTGAAATAAAATTGGGGCTTGTAGTCCTCTTCTATGATTTATTTTTTTATATATTTATTTGATATTTGGGTTTGTAGTCCTCTCTAGTATTTTATTTTTATAAGTTGAATTGGAATTAGGACTTTTAGGCGTCTCATTTGTTTTACTTTTATTTGTAGAATTGGAATTGAAACTTGTAGTTCTCCATTATAATTAGACTAAATTATTTTGATTTGGTAGTTTGAATAGTTTTATTGTGATAAGTTAAGTACTTCATATACTTAGGTTTAGTTTACTAGAATAATTATAGTTTAAGTTAAGTTTGATTGTTTGTTAAAATTTAATGATGAATATTAAGTTTGTGATTGAACAAATTAATTTTTGAATTGGTTATGAAATTTTTTCTTAAAATTTAATATATGATTGAGCCCAATTTTGCGGTTCAAAATTTTTTTGTTAGGTCTTATAGATAAATTTATAATGAGTTTTTTTTGTTGGCTCATTTTGTATATCGCTCATGTATATAAATTGCGTCTTTAATTGGTGTTCTATTTATAAAACTATACTTGTGTGAATATTTTAAATTTTAATATTAATATAGTTTAAGTTGTCCACCGGAGAAGATGTCTGGCTCCGCCCCTGCAAACAGAGGTGGTAAATTGTACGCTAGAAATGTATCTTTGCTGTTTTTCGAGTTCTCAACCGAAGGAATGGCTGCTATGGCTTCCTTGGGCAGCATACTGTCATAACTCGGGTATTTATATTTCAACATGAAAATGCCATTTGAGCTATAGTGTATGGACGGGAACCTCCGAATTTGTTGGCTTATGTGCAGGGAGCAACTAAGGCCGAATCTGTGGATCATTTTCTTATTCAACATGACCAATAATGTGACCAAATTCTATGCGAAACAAGGGAGAATTTGTTGGCTGCACACAATAGAATGAAGAGAGTATGATGCAAAATACACGTAATGTTGTTTTCAGGTAGGGAATTGGGTTTATCACAAACTCCAACCTTATCGACAAACCACGGTAGCGCAAAGAAGTAACAACAAATTCGCTGCAAAATACTATGAGCTATTTCGGGTGGTCTTATGCATTGGGCAAGTTGTGTATAAACTGGCACTTCCTGCCTCTTCAAAATTGCACCCTGTTTTTCACGTCTCCAAGCTCAAGAAAATGGTGGGTGACAACCATGCAGTCCTACCTGCATGCATAGACTCAGGGGAAAAAGTACATCCAATACTCAAAGCGGTTTTAGATGGCAAAAATATCAAGGGGAGTTTGGAAGTTTTGGTGCACTGGCAAGATTTTTCTCCTTCTGATGCTTCCTGGGATAATTTAGAAGAATTCAAGTTGTGTTATCCTTACTTCACCCTTGAGGACAAAGGGTGTTGATAAGGTAGAGGGAAGATGATAAGATGTAGCACATGGATGATACTTATCTGAGAAGATTATGCATAGTAGGAATCGACAAACAACCACAAGGATAAGGATAGGAATAATTAAATTGATAGACTTTAGTATTCTAGTTAATAGACTTTAATATTTTAGTATTTTAGACAATGCAAAATAAGTGGCTCTTAGTTAGGATATTTTTGCCTTTTTTGAGGGATAAGTTGTTATCTTCTAGGATATGTATTCACTTACAACTTCTTGTAATTTTTTATTTAAAGCATTGCAAGTCATGAATAAATGTATCAATTAATTCAATCATCAACAAGAGTTATTAGAAGGCCTAGGACCCTCGAACGTCCTACCATACCAAAATAGGGAAGCACCCTTATTCTCTTTGCCCATTAATTGTGCCCTCCTTATTATTATGTTATTGTAATATCAATTAAGATAAATTTACTTCCTAAATAATTATTAATTTTTAAATAAGGTCATTGAGACTTATACATTATGATATTAAGTCTAATAGTGAGTTCTTACATTTAATGACGTTCATTATCCATCCGAAGGTCACCAGCCATTAGGTTCCTACTAATTAAATTTTGAATTATATGCAACTATTATTATTTTTAAATTTTTAGACAAGTTTTGGATGTTTGAATAAGTTTTAGACATATTGTGATCATTTTTTAAAATTATAAGATTATTTTGTTATTGTATCGAAATGAGAGCCATTATGTAATAAATTATAGGATAATAAATGAAATATTATTATTATCATTTTGTATATAAAAAAAGTATTTATTAATATAATTGATTTATAACACTTTTAAACGATAAACAATAATAAGATTCAATCGTAAAATGACAATAATTAGTCTCATACGAAGTTTTAATTAATTAATTAATTTTTTTTTGTTCATTCTATATAAATAATTTTTAACCTTTTATGTTTAATGAATTTTTTCGTATAATTATAGTAAATATAAATTCATTAACTTGGTCAATTGAAAAAAAATAAAAAAATATTATTTAGACTTAATTTGATGACTTAATTTAATATAATCTTTTGATTGAAAGTAAGTTTTATCTAACATTGAAACTTACAATTAAAACAATGACTATATTGAATTAAGTTTCTATAGTATTGTTAAAAAAAATTAAAACTTATTAACGTATCCACCCTAAAATATTTTTCTAGTTCCGCCGCTGGCCCATTGCCAAGTCAGTTAGGCGTTGTGATTAACAATTAGCTTCCCTAGTTAGCATCCATGTTGAGTTAACCTTTATTTTTCATATTTACCCCTTGTCAATACTAGATATTACTCGTGCCTAAATTGGACCGTAGGAAAAAAAAATCCAATTAGAAAAAGTAAAAATCCTTTGGAAAAAATTGAAACTCAATATAGTACACAAGAACTTCAAGACACGTGTTTGCACTATAATAGGACAAGTGACAATGATTATTAGTTGACATGGAAATGGAGCCCGACAGAGTCCAATTGGACTGGTATAGATACGACACTTGTGCGCGACGCCCTCAAGCACAATACTGTATTAGGGCAAAATATATCTCTACCGTATTGGAAGTGACAAAGTGGACTTTTCACCAAGGTGGTACAAAAGTGAAATCGCAGAAGTGTATAGGCAACCTCGGTGAGACTCACATTCCTCGCTACGTGAATGGTATCCTTAACCTATTGAATGTCGTTACTTGACTAGCCTACTGGACTAAGAGGTGTCCCCACCTAAGGACAGAGGAGTATGACCCTCTTCAAGGGAGAATTGAGCAATAGGGGCAGGTCAGCACGATTGTCAACTTTAGCCTAGGGGCATGGTCTCGAAAGTTTAATCTGCTCGAGTAAGCCTCCTAGTATATGACTCATTGCTCATTGGAATGTGCTTGACTAAGAGTCGGAGAGACTCTTAAGGTAACTAGGGTTATTAGCCCAGATCAACATATGGGATGATGGGATATGTGAATTGGTGGCTGAAGGACTGAAACTATGTGAGTTTCCTCTATTAGGCACCTTGACAAGGGTCTCGAGGAAGGATCTAAAGAGGGAAAAGACCTCAGGTATGAGCGTGTTAGGGGCATCGCTGACATGGCCCTCTCGAGGTCATGGTCCTACGATGATCAGTCGCGGTCATAGACCTTGGGAGCCTATTGCACCTTCCTCAGGGTCACGTCTAGGTTGTTTTTTTGAAAACATCACATCTGTCTAGTTAATGTCGGGACGCATGACTCTTGTTAACGACCATTGGTTTCGTCGAGGTCGAGGCTGTTGTGGGTTCGCAGAGGTGATAAGGGGTCGCGGCGGGCAACCCTTTGGGAAGTCCGACCTGCTCGGGCACTGTGCTATAGATGCCCACATTACTTGCCCACTACAGAAGAGGATGATTTTTTGGCTGGTGGGAACATTTTTCACCTATCCTCTGTCTAATTGGTTCATCCATTCGTTAGCAGGTTACTCGAGTTCTTTCTATCCCATCCACTTATCCTACTCATCCCTTCGATTACCCTTGACATAGACATATGAGTCAACCTCTTTTAACTCCCCACCTACACTCAAATTACTTAAAAATTTCAAATCTCATAATTGTATGGTTTGTTATTTGCCTTTTGGTTCTTTTTAAACTTAAAATCAATATGGCCCAATAAAAATTTAACCTTTTTTGTGGAACCTGGAATCATATAGAGTTGACCATATATATATTTGTTGAAAAATGCTGCTATTGCCTTCAAGATAAGCTTGTCAGTCCATACAGGCGTACATGGTTTGACGAGGTACATGATTTGATTTGCGATCGGCTGGCTGCTGGGTCAAGATCTTTCCTGAAATGCAAATGTGGTTGTCCGATACAATCAATTAACAAATGTATCCAATTCTTGGTTGGATGGAGCCTTTATATAATACCTTGAGTTAATTTATGCTTTTGGATTAAAAAAAATGGTTATGGTACCTTCAAATTTTACTATTCCAATAGATATTTTTATAATTTTTGTGAGTAATTTTATAATCAAAATATTTATCATTTTTGTGGGTATTTTTACCACTGTTATGAATATTTTTACTACTATTATTATAAATTTTTTGGTTACAATTTTTTTTTATTATTTTTATGAATGTTTTTACCATTGTTACTGTAATTATTTTTACTATAATATTTTTGGGAATCATGAAGACATCCATAATAATAATGAAAAGGAAAAATTTTATCTACACCCCCTCTAGTTAGGCATAAATTCAGAGACACTCCTTACCCATTCTGGATCTTCACTACCACCCCCTGTCAGGCATTGTCCGGTAACGGCGTTCTTGTCTAGGGTTAATTTACAAAAATAACTTTCAGTATTTTATACGTAATATGTATGTATACGTATTTAACCTATACTACTAACTATGGTTATGTTTAGTTAACCCCACCTATTTATTAAACCTAACCCAGCCCAAGCGTCTCTGTGCATTCCTTGGTTAATGGTTTGATCTGATGCACGAACAGAGAGAAAGCGAGAGAGGGGGGAAAAAACGGGGATGAAAATTGCTGAAGGGGGGAAGGCTTGGAAGGTCTTTGCGATTCCAAACATCGAATGGTTTGAAGAGTTCCTATCAAAGATTTTGTGGTATGTATCGAAAAAATTTATGTTTTTTTATGTATTTTTGTATCTAGGGTTTTGTTTTGTTCATCTTTATTGTCTGAACATAGTTCAGGGTTAGTGACAGAGAACAAAGTTGAGTAGGGGTTTGAACATAGTTCATCTTTTTTTTTTTTATTTACATTTTTTGTATCTAGGGTTTATATTTTACGAATTTGGGGGTTTTGTTCATCTTTTATCCTCATATTGAACATAGTTCAGGGTTTTTTATTGCATTCTCCATAGATATTGAGTAAGGGTTTGGATAGACTTGGATTTTTTTTAACGTTTTTTGTATATAGGGTTTATATTTATTTTATGAATTTGGGTGTTTTGTTCATCGTTTATCCTCATAGTTCAGGGTTTTCTAATGCATTATCTATAGATATTTGAGCTTATGATAGTGTTGAAATTAGGGTTTCAATTTTTTACGTTTTCTAAAAATCCTTCTTGTTTCAGACATGCTACATAGATGATTTTCTTCATTTTCTGAATGTGCTATTGTGTTTGAAATTGTTGTAGAAATGGCTGCTAAGTTGATTGACTTGTTCATACACTTTGATGGGCAACAATACCTGGCACAGAACGTTGACCTAGATAAATATTGTAATGTGCACCTATTATCAGATGTATTTATGTTGTATTCATCAGCATTGACCTTTGTGTTCAAAATATATTGTGAATTGCCTGGTTCAAATGACAGAATGTTATTAGATGATGACAAAGATGTAATAGAGATGTTTAGTAGGCACAATAATAGAAAACACATAAACATACATGTTATTCCACAAGAAATTGGAAACATTGTTGTTAATAGAAACAGTATGGCCAATGTGGAGCATGTGGAGAGTCTGGCCAATGTGGAGCATGTGGAGAATCTAACCAGTATGGAGAATCAAGGGAATGAAGAAGCTGAAAATAGTGATGATTTTGATTTTGAATCTGATGATGTATATGGAATTAGGTCTAAAGATGAAGAGTATGGAGAAGAGCATAATACCATAGATGAAGAGTTTAGGGTAGATACATATTTAAACAATGATGATGGGTTGTCAGACTATGCATCTAGGGATGATGATTATATTAATTCTAGCTTTGAGTCAGATGATAATTTGGACAAAGCAAGACACAAAGCTACTGCAAGGACATTTGGCATGAACATATATGGGAGAGAGTTTGAAATACAGCCTGATGGCACAGTGCAGCTAGAGGTTGGTCAACTGTTTATGGATATTCATCACTTCAGGGTGATTTTGAAAGAATATGTTGTGCAAGAAGCATTTCAGCTTGTAAGGGATAAAAATGAGAGGAAAAGGATTACATGCCACTGTGGAAATGGGGGCTGCAATTGGAGGATCCATACATCTCCACTTCTTGATGGTGTTACAAACAATATTAAGACATTGAGAGGTCCACACACGTCAGAAACAATTACAATACTGAGGCAACATCCAGTTGGCTTGCTAAGAAATTAGAAAATGAAATACGTAGTAATCCTGAAATGGAAATACTTGCTCTTCAAGAAACAATCAATGCTATGCTGCACATAAAAACAGATTTGCAAAAGTGCTATAGAACAAAGAGGAAAGTATTGGATGACATTGATGGGAATCATGGAGAAGCTTATGAGAAAGTTAGGCAGTATGGAAATGAAATCATTCGAAGTAATCCGGGTAGTCTTGTTGCCATAGAAATTGATGATCAAAATGTAGATGGTAAGAAGCCTTTCAAGAGAATTTTCATAGCTTTTAATGCTCTTAGCAAAGGGTTTATCACTGGATGCAGACCATTCATAGGCCTTGATGGATGCCATTTGAAAGTGTCATATGGTGGTGTTCTATTGTCTACTATTGTCCTAGATGCTAACAATGGTCTTTTTCCTGTTGCATTTTGTGTAGTGGAGAGTGAGAGATATGATAGCTGGAATTTCTTTATTGGTCATTTAGTATAACTCATTGGACACCATGCATCTCCACTTTGTTTCATGTCTGTTCAACAAAAGGTATGTACTGTTATTACTGTATTTTTTTACTGATATTACTATTTTTTTTATTGGTATTACTGTTTTTTTACTGATATTACTACATATTTTTAACTACCATTACTACATTTTTGTTAACTGCTATTACTTCCACATGCATTGACTGACAGGGACTTGAACATGTGTTGAAGAATAAATTCCCACATGCTAGTCATTGAAGGTGTTGTAGGCATTTATTTTGCAACTTTAAGGCAAAATTTCCTAGTGTTTTGCTTAGAAAGTTATTTTGGAAGTAGCTAGAGCATATAATGAAGAGGACTTCAATGAATCTATACTAGAGGTGAAGTCCAAGTCCCTAGATGTATACCAATGGATGAGTAGGCTGCCATCTAGTTGTTGGTCTAGGCATGCATGTGATATCAGAATTAAGAGTGATCATGTGACCAATAATTTAAGTGAATCTTTCAATAGTTGGGTAGGATCTTTGAGGTCAAAGTCTATTATTAATTTGTTGGATGGCATCAGGACTAAATTTATGACTAGGATTCAGCAGAGGCATGAGAGGGGCAACAGTTGGGAAGGTTTAGTGACAGAAAATGTCAGAAAAAAACTTAACAAAATCATTGTTAAGGCAGGGATCATGTTCTGTAATGCATGCAGGTGGAATGCAGTATGAGATAATGGATAATGGGATAAGATACATAGTGGTGCTTGATGAAAAAAAATGTGATTGTATGGCCTGAGGTATATCAAGCATATCATGTAAGCATACAACACAAGCAAATGCACATAAGAGGTTGAATATTGAAGAATACTGTGATGATTTCTTCAAGAAAGAGGCATTCTTAAAAGCTCATGAGCTAATGATACACTCCTTTTGAGACCAGAGAAAATGGCTACATGCAGTGGGTGATATGCTATGTCCTCCCCCTCTCAGAAGACTCCCAAGCAGACCAAAAAAAACAGGAGGAGGGAGGCAGCATCACAAACTAGCTTTGCTAGGAAGTCTTTAAGTGTGAAATGTAAAATTTGCAAAGAGTTTGGTCATAATAAGAGGACATATCAAAGAGCTCCTGTGAGGGCAGAACAGACAGCTCCTGTTAGTGCACAGCAGTCAACTCCTGTAATGGCAGAACAGATAGCTTCTCAAGCAGAATCTGGAATTGGACTAACAAATGAACAGGTAGTAATTCGTTAATTTTTTAGTTACTTAGTTTACAAAATACACAAGCTGCTAATTCATTTTTCCAAACTTATGAGGTATCTGCAACTGGAGGGACTAGCGTAGGCAGAGGAAAAGGAAGGAAGAGTAAGGGCAAGGGAAGAGGAACACCAGCACAACCTACCTTACCACCACAAAACCAGAACATTAAAAGGACAACAACACAGTCTAGCTTGCCACAAGAAAATCAGAACATTGAACAGGCAGTGGACACAAGAAAAGGACAAGACAGAGGAAGGAAAGACAGGGGCAAGGGTAAGGGCAGGGCAGGGGTAGGGGCATGGGGGAGACACAAATTGCTGGGATAGAGTAGGAAGATGACAAGGTAGATAAAGGACTTTTTTTGATTGTTTTTCATTCCTGGTGTGAATACTTGAATATAGTTGGTTTAACACAGGAATAGAGTAGTACTTTTGTGTAGAACAGATGGTTTAACTTGTAAATTTTTGTGCAGAATACTTGCAAATGTCATAACAGAATAGTTTGTGATTGCACATGGATGCTAAATATTGTAACTATTATGAATGTATAGAAATGGAGGCAACCAGTTATTCATAAAACTGCAATGCTTAACAGTGATATTACATAGAACTTACATAAAACAACTAGTCATATTACATAGAACAAAAACATCATATTTGAACAAACCAATCATATTACATAAAACAAAAACATCATATTTCTAACAACCAGTCATACCAGCATAGCAACAACTTCAGATTTGCACAACAAAAAACATAAGTTTGCAACTACTTCATTCCAACCAAAAGTTGTAACATTAAAATCACAATTACAACTGTCATCATCTTCTTCACGCATTGTAGGGTGTCCTCTATGAACTTCACTCTTGCAGCCAACTTGTTTAATTCAACATTTGTCTCTGTGTTGCGATGTACCATTCCATACCCTTCAGGTTGGTTGATCAGTGGTACAATAGATATCGGATGACATCATGCAGAAAATCTGTAGAACCCTTTTTCGCAATTGTAATATAATCTTCCTTTACTAGCCTTATCAGATTCCACTATCTTAACCACAACTTTTTTCTCACAAAAACATGGTTTATAACTATATCTTAGGTCAAACTCCTCCTCCCCTATGTCTCTACCTCCACCACCAGTTGAAGAAGACATGAATCCTACAATAATACATCACAATATACTGACATTTAAACATCTACAAATAAAAAATAAAAAATTTCATGAAAAAATAAAAAAGTAAAAATTGCTTGAAAAAAAAAATTGATTGAACAATCAATTAAAAAATTTAAAACTTTCTGCATGAAAAAAAATTTGAGTAAAAAAATTGCATGAACAAATATTTAAAAAAAATCACATGAAAAAATTTAAAACTAACAATTGCTTGAAAAAAAAATTGATTGAACAAAATAAAAAAATTTAAAACTATTGCATGAAAAAAATATTGAGTAAAAAAAATGCATGAACAAATATTAAAAAAAAATTGCATGAAAAATTTTAAAATATTTGCATTTAAAATTAAAAATTTAACTGAATGAAAAATTAAAAAAAATTGCATAAAAAATATTTATAAATCTATAAAACAAAAAATGTTTACCAACTTTTGTAGTAAACGATCAGTGATCCGGAGAGCAACACACAACCAACCTCACGTTCAAGTTGTTCCAGTTACAACATTTCAGCCAAGGGGTTAAGGTGTATACATATATACAGGGAAAGAGGTTGAAGGTTGAGTTCATTTTAGTACTTTTATATAAGAAGGGGTAGTTTGGACATTTTCAAAAAAATTGGACGTTTGGACATTTCTTTATTCACTGTCACTGTTAAAATTTACGGTGTAAGGGGGTGTCTTTGATTTAAGGTGTAAACCAGAAGGGAGTGCAGTTAAGATTCAAAATGAATAAGGGGTGTCTTTGAATTTATGCCTAATTAGAGGATGTGTGAATGAAATGTTTCCTAATAAAAATAATGAATGTCGGTAGTGTAGACAACTCCAATAGTCTAATATTTTTGACTCTTTCAAAACTCATCTGAAATCTTGTCTTCAGTGTGATTTTACGTCCTTGCATGGGAACTCAAATTTAGCATTCACGTGCATTTTCGATATTGTTTCCGGTAATAGTTTAATAATTTCGTATGAACCATGTTGATCACCGACTAATTCGTAAGGTTCAACGATAACAATTTAACTCGGTGTCAAAAAAAAAGAATACCAAGAAGAAGAAGATGTAGAACATATATAAAATCCATAATGGAAAGAAATATTTTGTATTACTTCTAGTTAAGAAATCTTGTATAATAAAACCTGATTTGATTGTGGTTGAACATAAAAGATATTACTTATAGTTAAGAAATCTTGTATAGTAAAACATGATTTGATTGTGGTTGAACATAAAAGAAAAAAAGAAAAAAGCATAGAGTTATTCCGACTGCGTTCAATTGAAAGGATTAGTTGTAGGAGTGTAACTTGAGCGGGTTAATTCGAATCCAACCCACGTCCAATTTGAAAAAAATAGGGCTTGAGTTAGAATTTTTAATATTTCATTTAAGTTTGGACAAAAAAACTCTAATCCGAATTGAATTTTGGCAAGTCTCGAATTGAGACCTCAAGTTGTCGAATTTAACTCAAATATTAAAATCAGGTTAAACCCGATTATTAAATCGGGTTGAACCTGAATATACATAAATATATAAATATATTTAAATAAGACTAATATTTATCTTCACTCTTAAGAGTTTAGACTTTCACTTCATTTCAAATCTTTATCCCTGTACCTCCATCACTCTGATCTCTCTGTCACTTGTCTCTCATCTGGTCTTAGACTCTTAGCCTCCTTCTCTTACTTGTTACTCGTTTGAGTCATCTCAAACTATTAGTCTCCTTCTCCCACTCTTCATTTCTCTCTCTTTTATCAACCAGAATTAAGAAACTCGAGTCCAACTCGATTTTTAACCCAAAATTAGTCTAAATTAAGTAATCTGAATTCAACTTGAGCCCATCCAAATTAAACTTGAGTTGAGTACCTTGGGTTGAGGTAGGGTTAGAGTTAGGGTTGAAAATTATATACCTAGAGTTGGACTAAAATTGACCTCTCAACCCTCACAATCCGCCCTAGTTGCATCCCTAATTAGTTGTGTGCTGGAAGAGTCTTAAAATAAATGGAGAATTATATTCAACCCTCTTGAGGCTTGTTATTTAATTACTTAGACATCTAATATTTAAAATAATACATACAGATCTCTTAAGTTTTGTACATGTATAATATTTAGACCCCTATTGTCGATGTTCGTTAATATATCCGTGAATAAATTATACTCATATCCCTTCAAATTTGTAGACGTGTAATAGTAAGTTCTTCAAATTTAAAATATTACATTTAGACCCTTTTATTAGTTACATAACTTACAAAATTTATTAAACGGTCAAATTACCCTAATTAAAGAAAAAGATATTGTATGCAATACGGTTTGATCCCTTGTTTAGTTTTTTAATTTTATTTCAATAGATATTACAGTTGTATATTAATTATAATTTTTTTAAGAAAAAATTGAATTTTATTTTTTTATTTTATTTTATTTCAATAAATAACATAATAGATCATGAATTTTTGTTATAAAATTAAAAATATTTGATATTCTATCTTGATTGAAGTATTTTCAGTCTAAGTATAATATTTTAAACTTGAGAGGTCTAAATATTACATACCTAAAAATTTAGGGGCTCTGAATATAATTTATTAATAGATAGATTTACGAACATTGACGACAGGGGTCTAACTGTCATGTGTGAACAAATTTTAAGGGTCTATGTGTATTTTAAATATGAGAGGATTTAAGTGATTAAATGAAAAATCTTAAAGAGTCAAATTGTAATTTTTCCTAAAATTAATATTATATTATCAAGATCCATTATAAATATTAAGATTGGTCTTAAAATTATAAAACCCAACTCCAAACAACCAAAACCTAAACTCAACAGGCGTGTAACACACGAAGGGTAAAAGAGGGTTTTGGGAAAGTATAAATGTCACGGAAAAGTTCTTTCAGTACTATATTCTCGAAGAGTAATGATAGATAGATTTAAAAATTAGATTTATAAATTAGACTTGATGTTCTCAATCGTATAAATAAATTTATAGATAGTGAATTTCAATAAATACTAGAATCCACAGTAAAATCAATTGATGTAATCATTAAGTCTACTTTTTAAGTCCATGTAACATTACTCATCCTCCAATAATTATGGTTTATTTTTATTTTAATTTAGCTTTGACGGTTGATAATGAAAAATAATAAAATAAGATAAATATTTTTAAATATATTAAAATTTTATTTTTTTTCTAATGTGGAAAAACTATTTTTCTAGTACTTCCAAAAAACGAAGAAAGCAACAATTCTTAAACAAAGTGGCCGATCTCTGTTCTGCTGCGTGCGTCTGTCGACAGAAATCTGCAACCTACACAGAGAGAGTCGCTACTCTGTGTGTGCCACTGAATCCACCCCACCTCACCGATCCCAATCTCAATCCCAATGTCCCGCTCTATTACCTTTTACCCATCATTTTTTTTTTTTTGAGTATTGATATTAGTGATTTTACTATGACTTTTGGATTGATTGCGGGCTCCATCAAACATTGGAACTTGGAATTAATCTAATGGTTCCAATGAAACTATATCATTATATCAACAAATTATATCAAATTTTTAAGTCTCAATAACATTATTCTTTTTTTTTTTTTTGTCTTTTAACCCAGCAATATCAAGGGAAAGGCTCCGGTATCGTACCGAAATTTATAATTATTTAAGATTAAGTTATAATTTTTTTTAAAATTATAGGTTATAATTTTTAAAGATCATGATAAATTCGAATTGATATCAAAANTTTATAATTATTTAAGGTTAAGTTATAATTTTTTTTAAAATTGTAGGTTATAATTTTTAAAGATCATGATCGATCATGATAAATTCGGATTGATATCAAAGTTACAATTTTTAAAAATTAAATTACAACTCATAAGAGAAAAATTATAACTACTCAGGAGAAGTCCATGATCGATCATGGTCCCCTTGATCAATTATGGACTTCCCTTGAGTAGTTGTAACTTATCCGTTTTAAATTATAACTTTATCATAAAAATAATAAGTGACCGTACGATACCAAAGGTAAGCTAAGTTCAATATCAAATATTGAACTTATATATTTTTAATTTGGTACTCCCAAATTTCAATATTTTATGTAAATAATTTTCTATCAGGGCTCTCTTACTTCGAAAATTTTCTACTTACCCCAACAACTTCGGCATTAGTAAAAGTGTTTTTATTTTCCCAATGATCTTTTTTTGCGGAGAAGATTCACTTCAAGCTCTCAGTTTTAGACAAACAAGGACAAAAATTAAACTTGCAACTAGAAAACATAAGAAATTTTTTTGTTATTTTAACTTAATTTAGATAACTAATAGATCGTGATTATTGAATTAAAAATTAGATTCAGTTAATAGTGAAACTCACAATTAATCATAAACTAATCNGCGGAGAAGATTCACTTCAAGCTCTCAGTTTTAGACAAACAAGGACAAAAATTAAACTTGCAACTTGAAAACATAAGAAATTTTTTTGTTATTTTTACTTAATTTAGATAACTAATTGATTGTGATTATTGAATTAAAAATTAGATTCAGTTAATAGTGAAACTCACAATTAATCATAAACTAATTGAATAATTTCAATGAATTAAATCTCTAATCCAACTTAAGTCTTTATAACATTCATTTGCTCTCGAGTTCTTAATTTTTATCCAAACTTGATATTGGGCTTTGTAAGTTGATGATGTGTATAGCTCAATTGTGCAGAACTAAGAATGTTAGGTGCACCGAAAGGGCTTTGTAAGATAAATTATATTTACATCCCCTGACATTTGACTAAATGACACATAGACTCCTTGATNCCAACTTAAGTCTTTATAACATTCATTTGCTCTCGAGTTCTTAATTTTTATCCAAACTTGATATTGGGCTTTGTAAGTTGATGATGTGTATAGCTCAATTGTGCAGAACTAAGAATGTTAGGTGCACCGAATAAAATAAGATAAATTATATTCACATCCCCTGACATTTGACTAAATGACACATAGACTCCTTGATATTTTTACAATTACATGAAAACCCCTTGTCGGCGTCGATAGGTGATCGGCATTAACAAAAGTGATAAATGACTATTTTAACCATTTAATTTAATTTAAAATAAAATAATACATAATAAGTAATAAATAAAATATATTATCAAAAATTAAATTAACCTACAACAAACCTCATCACAACCCTTACTGACAGGAGTCTCACTAATCCCTTACACCACCGACTGCCGCCACCACTCCTCTCCTATCTCNTTTAATTTAATTTAAAATAAAATAATACATAATAAGTAATAAATAAAATATATTATCAAAAATTAAATTAACCTACAACAAACCTCGTCACAACCCTTACTGACAGGAGTCTCACTAATCCCTTACACCACCGACTGCCGCCACCACTCCTCTCCTATCTCTCTCTCTCTCTCTACCAACCTGCACCGAACCCATCACAATCAAACCTCCCAACTCAGCTACCACCACTCTAAACCCATCACTCCCATCGACCTAACCTAGCGGCCATCACTCCAAACCTATCACTCCCCACCCCCTTCTCTTTCTCTTTGTACCTCTCTCTTCTCTCTCCCTCTCAGATCCACCCAGCCCCCAACCCCACAAACTCCATCGACCCAACCCAACTGTCGCCACCACCACCACTTCAAACCTGTCACTCCCAATCCCTTCTCTTTCTATCTCTTCTCTCCCTTTTAGATCCACCCAGCCCCTTCCCTGCAACAAACCACATCGACCCAACCCAGCTTCTGCCACCACTACCACCACTCCAAACCATCACTCTGAACCCCCCTTCTCTTTCTCTCTTTTATCTCCTTCTCAAATCCCCCAGTTCCCTGCCCCCTTTCGTACAACAAACCCAATCGACCCAACCCCCAGCTGCCACCACCACTCCAAACCATCACTCCCAACCCCCTTTTATCTCTTTGTCTACCTCTCTTCTCTCAAATCCCCCTGCCCCTCGGTCCCCACCCTGCAAACACTTTAATTATTGATGTGATAATTAATGCTCTATTTAGTATAATGAAAAAAATAAAAAGATAAAAAGTTAGAAGCATATAAAATTAAAAAAATACATAAAACATCATGTTCGATAAAAAAGAAAAATAAGAATAATAAAAAATAGATTGATGAATCTTTTTTCTAACTCACCAAAATTAATCTCTCTAAAATTAAAAAAAAATAGATAAAAAATTAATTATTTGAGTTGAAATATATTTTATTTGTTTATATATCTTTTAATATATACATATTAGTGATAACTCATACCTGAAAGTACGATAAAATATAAAATTTGAGCCTCTAAAAAATCGATCCCACTATATTAAATTTTTTTAAAATACATTAATTATAAATTAATCAAATATTAAATAATTAAATATATAATAGAAATGAGTGATATAATATTTTTAGGAAAGATATATATAAATAATTAAACATGTGATAAAAACAAGTAATATGATTTTATGTTTAAGTCTAACAAAGGGATGATAGATAAGATAAGTGATTAGTGATAATTTTGAAAAAAAAAAAATATGATTAAAATAAAATTCAAACACACTCTTGTTTTATTATATAGATATTATATATATTAATTTTATTTATATTTGCTTTAAAAAAATTAAAAAAAAATTTTTAAAAATATAATATATATATATATATATATANGACCCAACCCCCAGCTGCCACCACCACTCCAAACCATCACTCCCAACCCCCTTTTATTTCTTTGTCTACCTCTCTTCTCTCTTCCTCTCAAATCCCCCTGCCCCTCGGTCCCCACCCTGCAACAAATCCCATTGTACCCAATCCCAACTGCCACCACCGCCACCGCCATCGCTCCAAACTCAACCCTCCCGACCCCAGTTGCTACTGTCATCATCACTTCAAACTCACCACTCTCGGTTGAACTACTTACCCTAGTTGAAGATAATTTTTTATTAATTTTAATCAAAATGTAATGATTTAATGTTAATCTTTGATTAATTTTTATAATTGCATAATTAATGTTGGTAAAATGATAAATTATGATAATTAGTAGACAAGATTATCTTAAAAAATATTGGACATGCTATAGAGGGGTAATTTTGAAATCAGATAAAATATATGAGGGGGTCTCTGTGTTATTTGGTCAAATGTCAAGGGTGTGAATATAATTTATCCAATTAAATAATGTTCAATTAAATATGTAATTAACAATATAAAATTAATCACATACTCGGGGTACAACATAAAAAACGATAATTGAATCATATTTTAAGAGACCAAAATATAATAATTTACCCTGAGGATAACATCGTTGATTTCAGGCTTCGAGTTCGAGTAAAGCATTGCAAGCTCTGGCCGGATGCAAATTTTCACATCTAAGACGGTTTACATTAGAAAGGAAAAATTATATTTGAAAATCTAATTAAAAGATTAGAGATATAATTTAGGAATATAATGACGTTTAATTATTAAAATGTGTATAAATTGATCTAAACACTTTAATTATTGATGTGGTAATTAATGCTTTATTTAGTATAATGAAAAAATAAAAAGATGAAAAGTTAGATGCATATAAAATTAAAAAAATAGATAAAACATAATGTTCGATAAAAAAAGAAAAATAGGAATAATAGAAAAATAGATAGATGAATTTTTTTTCTAACTCACCAAAATTAATCTCTCTAAAATTTAAAAAAAATAGATAAAAAATTAATTATTTGAGTTGAAATATATTTTATTTGTTTATATATCTTTTAATATATATATATTAGTAATAACCCGTACTTGAAGATACGATAAAATATAAAATTTGAGCGTCTAAAAAATCGATCCCACTATTTTAAATTTTTTTAAAATACATTAACTATAAATTAATCAAATATTAAATAATTAAATATATAATATAAATGAGTGATATAATATTTTTAGGAAAGATATATATAAATAATTAAACATGTGGTAAAAACAAGTAGTATGATTTGATGTTTAAGTCTAACAAAGGGATAATAGATAAGATAAGTGATTAGTGATAATTTTGAAAAAAAAAATATGATTAAAATAAAATTCAAACACATTCTTGTTTTATTATATAGATATTATATATATTAATTTTATTTATATTTGCTTTAAAAAAATTAAAAAAAAATTTTAAAAAATAATAAATATATATATATATATATATATTTTTTTTTTTTATCTAAGAGTAAAATTTTTCTGACTCAACATAATGACACATCTCAAACTCAACACAAATTTTATAACATTATAACACGATCATTAAGGTCCTAACCATATCATTAAGTCACTCAATAAAAGATTATTGCCCCATTAGAAAACATTGGACTTACACAAAAACTAAAATCTAGCAGCACAACAACACACTTCATTAAATTTTAAATCCAAAACCACTTACACGTCACACCTAGTAAGAACACCAAACAACCNATAACATTATAACACGATCATTAAGGTCCTAACCATATCATTAAGTCACTCAATAAAAGATTATTGCCCCATTAGAAAACATTGGACTTACACAAAAACTAAAATCTAGCAACACAACAACACACTTCATTAAATTTTAAATCCAAAACCACTTACACGTCACACCTAGTAAGAACACCAAACAACCGCGCAAACCAACGTTTTCATTTCCATAGTAAACTTTAACCTACACGACAAGAGAAGCTAGCCAGCACATCAGGCATTTTCATGGTTGTCTACTCTTGGCCACTAGTGACAGAAAATGACCTTGAGC
Source organism: Ilex paraguariensis (assembly GCA_963454935.2). NCBI lineage: Eukaryota > Viridiplantae > Streptophyta > Magnoliopsida > Aquifoliales > Aquifoliaceae > Ilex > Ilex paraguariensis. The sequence continues at coordinate 906,033 of CAUOFW020010390.1, read as the reverse complement.
TCATGTGGCGACGAGCACTCATGCATGAGAGAAGGGCTGTCATGGGCGTACGTAAATGTAGCCGGACAAGCATGCTTGAAGAACTCAGAGTAGCTTGAAGCTCTACACGTCTGTGGACTATTGTAATGGTTTCTACAACACAGCTCGTCTGTACCCATAGCCTCGCACCCACTCTTACAACCCACCACCTTCCCATGACCCGCCGGGTACCGGAACTGCAAACTCGCCGGACAAGTCGCTAGCAAGTCAGGCTTACATCCGACGACCGGACACTTGCCCTTGCCTTCGTGGGGTGTCACCGTCATGGGGAGGTTGAAACCGTCGACGAGGCTGACGCCGTAGGAGGAGAAGTCAGCTTGGCCGTGGTGGAGAGAGAACTGGGCTAAGGTGGCGGGAGTTGCGCCACCGTGGCCTGCGCATTCGAGTTTCCCAGCGCAGTCACCGGTGATGCAGCTGAAGCGGCCGTTGGAGTGTGTGCAGCCGGTGCGGCCCCAGAGACGGCCGGACCAAGGTTGTTCGGGGACTGGGAAGGAGCGGTGGTTTAATGTTTCAAGGGCGAAACCACCTTTCTCGAGGACGGGGAGGCCGGAGTTGGGTTGGATGGCTGGCCAGATTGTGAAGGGACAGTTGTTGACTACTGTTAGAACGAGATCGGGATGTGCGACAGTGGCGGTGGAGAGGGTGAGGAGGAGAGAGAGAGAAAGGAGGGTGGCAGAAGCAGTGGTGGCCATGGCTGGAGTTGATAACGAAGACGGGGTGTGAGGAGGCTTGGGAGATGGCTTGGTTTATATAGACGTGAATGGTGTGTGACACACTAGTTACCTAGTGTCGGTGTTGGAAGAGGAGGTCTAGCGGTGAGTGTGAAATGACTGTACAACCCTTTCTAAGTACGTTATAATGGTTAGTGTCTATTTTGCAATTGCAGTTACATCACTCGGATAATTATATGTCAAAAAGTTATTATTTTTTAAGATTAAATTACATTTAATTAAAACTATTTATGGAATAATTCAAAATCAAGTGTTTTTTTTTAACTTAAAAAAGTATAATTTATTTTTTTAAAATTAATCATTTAAAAAAATTATAATATTTGAATCTTCATCTTGTCATAATATTTTTGTTCAAAGTTATCGGATCAAAAAAGTTACAACAAAAATAAAACAAAGCATAAAGTAAAGCGAAGGAAAGGTGAACGTACTGCATCATTGCAGGGAATATTACCTTTATGTTTGGAATATACTCCTAATAATAGTGTAGTCGAAAAAAATAAATAAAAATAAGGATTAAATAATGAGATATTNCGTACTGCATCATTGCAGGGAATATTACCTTTATGTTTGGAATATACTCCTAATAATAGTGTAGTCGAAAAAAATAAATAAAAATAAGGATTAAATAATAATAATAATAATAATAATATAAATTTTAAATGTAAAAAAATATGATTTCATATTATTTGATATCGATTTTTAATCTCTTTTTTAATTAATCCAGCATGCAGTATTTCTCCACTGTAAATTACTAACATTTAACAACAATAAAACCTATTTGATATTTGTATTCATTTCAAAAATAAAAAAATTTAAAACTGTCACCACCTCCAATTGTAGTTTTGGTTTGATTACTATTTTAAATTAATAAAATTCATCTTTACTATTTATTTTGGTCATATAATAATATTATTTAAAATTAATTTGTTGACATAATTTATTGTAAGTATAAAATTAGTTGTGAATCTCAATAAATATTAAATTTCACTGTCAACCCAATATTTATGAATAATCTTTTCAGTAGTGCTATACTGACCAAAATTAGTGACCAAAAAGATTGGCTAAATGATATGACGACTAATATGGAGAGTCTAACGACCAAATACTCTTCTCAAGTTTGAATACCCACATTGTGTAAATCAAAAAGAGAAGTGAATTAATGCAAATACTCTTCGTCGATGAATACCCACATTGTGCAAATCAAGGAAAAAAATGAATTAATCTTGCCTAATTAATCATTCACGTCAATTGTCATGTCATTTGATCAATCTTTTTTATCACTAATTTTTGTCAGTATAACATTACTGTATTTTTTTAGTTAAATTCGTTGATCTAATGATCTCCCGGTATAATAAATAAAATTTGAGAAATTATTTGGTATATATAAATCATTGTTCGAAAAAAGAGTTTTATTTTTGGAGAAGTTATAAAATGAATTAACAAAATCCAAAAGTAAAAAACAAATCATCCTTTTGATTGGATAAGATTGCAGCAGTGGAAAAGTGTCACGTTTTGTCCATGGCGTTTTCCCCGAGAAAAGATAAAAAGAAGGAATCATGTGCCGAGCCACAGAAACACCAAGCAGTGTATAGTAGGTAGGGCCCACAATGTACGAAGGAAATGAAAAGACAAAAGTAGTAGTGGATAAAAAATGTTAAAAGGAAAATAATATTTGTATTTAATTTAGTAAAGTTTATTTGTTGAATTGAATCGATATTAGGTCTTAAATGATAGCAAGATTTAATCTCAATTTAATAATAAAAAATAATAAAATTAATAAATAAAATCTATTTAGCACTGCTCAATGTTAAAATTTATATAAAATAATCTGTGGTCAGACATAGCCGGTGAAGTTATCAAGTTCCTGTCCAGATAATTCCAAGTCCCAACATAAACTTTTACCACCAAAAATAAAAGAGAAATTCTACATTACCCAAAAAAAACAATGTGATACTGTCTCGTGGTTATCACTATTTATTGGTAAAATTAAAAATTTAAAAAGAGAAATTACAATTGCTACATAAAAATTTATGATTAATCACACACACCTATAATCGATCAAGAAAATTTTGATATCGATCTCAATCTTTTATAATTGATCATACATACCCTTTAAAATTATAACTTGTACCTCAAAAAAAATTATAACTTAAAAAGCCTTTAAAAGTTATAATTTTTGACAGTACCATAGCTTTTCCCATAATAAAATAACTAACACTATTGGGACATGATTTTAAAATATAATTTGAGGATTTAATACATTATTATCGTTGAAATTGATGGTCAGATGCATTTCAATACTAAGNTTGGGACATGATTTTAAAATATAATTTGAAGATTTAATACATTATTATCGTTGAAATTGATGGTCAGATGCATTTCAATACTAAGACCCAATGCTAATACAATGATCACAATCGTAATGTTCCCAAAAAAAATTGTTCAAATAAAATATTAAGTGTAGAAGCTTTTGTTCACTTGGGCTTTCAAGGGTGTATTGGGCACATGTAATTGGAATAGCTGGGCAATGTTAAAATCCACGACTCCGAATCTCACAAACTTTTCTCTGTCTCTAGACATAGAAACATACCAAAGCTTAGTGGGCCGAAGCCCACTAGAACTGACAAGATCTTAGTGCGTTGAAACACAAGACAGTCCCAACTGACGAGAAATATGTTAAAAACAAGTCCAATTATGTCTATCCTTAATCCTAATTGTGACAACGTAAGAATCCAATGTAAACATAGTATCTATTTAAATATGCATGAATGACCCCTTGAAATAAGCATGCACAAAAGTGCTATAACTAATGCTCCGTTTAGTAGAGAGAATGAAAAGTAAGAAAGATGAAAAGTAGGAAGGCTACACTTTCTATCCTTCAAGAATGAAAAGTATAAATAATACACTTTCCTTCCTTTGTTTTTATTTCTCCAACTTTTCATCCTTCCAACTTTCTATCCTCCCACTTTTCTATCGTACCAAACGGAGCATAAAGGATTTATGCAAATGCGTACTTGAAGAATGCCTTATGGAAACTATACAAAAAGATAAAAACATAAAAAGAAGGTGTTCATCTAGTTCTTTTATGCTCCGTTTGGTAGAAAGTATGAAAAGTAAAAAGAATGAAAAATAAGAGAGATACATTTTCTATCCTTCAAAGATAGAAAGTAAGAATGATACACTTTCCTTCATTTGTGTTTAGTTGGATTGATGAAAATTAAAAATAATTTTTTTTTTAATTTTTTTTGTGTTAACTAAGATTAGGAATAACAATCGAGTCGTGTCATGTCAGATTCGTGTTGAGTCATAAAATTATGAACCTTTTATATTTTTTATTCGCATGTTAGGTCATTTTCAAATTGGTGTCGAGTTATAATCAAGTTCGTGTCATAAAATTCGTGTCAAGTTCGAGTCGTATTATCGTATTGAATCAAAAAATTTCACCCCTAAAAAAGATGAAAAAATATATTTTTTTTAATTTAATATTTTTAAAATATATATAAATCCATATTTTAACATTGTATTTTTATATAGAATTAATGTATATATAATATATAAACAAATAAGATATATCTCAACACAAAAAATTAACTTTCCATTCACTTTCTTTTCGATTTTGGAGGGATTGATTTTGGTGCGTTAAAAGAAAAATTAATTCATCAACTTTTCCATCTGTCTTACTTTCTTTCATTACCAAATATGATGTTTTATTTATCTCTCTAACTTTTTATCTTTCCATTTTTTTATCATACCAAACAGAGCAACGGTACTTGAATCTTCGGTTGTGATAAATGAGGTGGTGTAAACATGTGTAAATTATGAAGAAGAAATGTATATATCATGTATGCAAGTGACAATAATGCACAAACTGCCTCCTACAGGATTAAATCGAACAATGCTGACATTTTATGATGCAAGCAATTCACGTAATCAAATATGCATTGGCGGGTCCACATGCCGACGGGATGCTTCAAGCACTCACAGGGAAATAATGGAAGACTTAGAATTTAGCATGGATGCAATGATAAATGCTAAAGGTCAACCCACAATGAGAAGCCTAGATTCATGATCTTATCATTTCACCATATAGTGGCATAGGATCCCACACACTTTTTCACAAACATTCCATGGTTTTCAATTTTGGTTATGATTACCAAACATTTGCGAGTTTAAAAAAAAAAAAAAAAGTTCCTACGTACTTAAAATGAGCCCCCACCTCTCTCCCCATCTTCTATACCCACTTCCACCTTGAACCAACTCAAGCTTAAGATGAGAACACTGACTCTAGTCCATTTTCTCGTCCTATGGCTTCTGCTGGCCACATTTCAACCCCATTTCACCATTATTTCCAAGGTTCAAGCTATAGAACCAGGCAAGCTACTAACTTCATATCCCCACTAGTTATACAATGTCACTTGATAAAACACGAGTTTGCACTATGTAGATAGTACCATCTTTATGTTTGAGCCAAAAGAAATAGGAAATCTGGTAAAAAAAACTCACCCGCTTTGATGCTTGCATAATACAAGTTTCTAATGGAGCTTACCTTCTCATTTCCCCCTTGTGTAGTTGATTTCAAGCTCAGGCTGGCACCCCACAGCTCAAGGTCGACCGCTGGATATATCCTAACTACATGGGTAGGTATAAAGTGTATGATTTTTCTTTGTAGGAGTGATAACTTTTTCCTTTCATTTCTATTCATCCAGCGGCTTATATCTCTGAATCGATATATAACAAACTGAATAATATCAAGCAGGTAAAAGAGAACATGAATCATAAGAAGCCATCTGGACCCAACCCAGTTGGAAATCATCGCCCACCATCAACGCCTTGAATCCATGAATGCATTTGTACTGTCTATTGAGTACAAACACAGTATTTCTTAAAAGGGTGATGGAGGTCAGACACATTTGTACAAGGTAGCAAAAATCTCATGTAGGGTGTTTGGTTTGTCCAACGATGGGATATTTTGGTAAGTTTTGAATGCCTTGACACTTTGTCCAACAAATGGCAGCAGAATCTTCTGTGACATCTAAAGCACTTTCTAAATGACTCCTATGTTTTAAAACAAAGTTTGTAGACATTACCCTAATGTCTCAACATAGGTTATTTCTCTTCCTCTGGAGTAATGTATGCCGTATTTATGTTTTATTAACCATCTTCCAAGACAAGCTTCTATCCCTGAGCTTCGCAAAATATTCCAGAGCAGATTATACCTAAGCCAAAAAAGTTCACTAGCCAAGTTGCTGCTTCATGCTAGTATTAGGCCATCCGCCCATATCACTTGATAATTTCTAATTCTCATACGCTGAAAATGGTGTAGTTGGAGACGTGGAAGGCCAAATGCAAATGTGGCTTGGAAAGAGGTTTTTGTTCAGTTAAATTGAGTTAGGTTGTGTGTGGCTCTTTCCAACCTAATAGACAATTGATTTTCACGATATATAGACCTTGAATGAGCCGACATGAAAATGGCCACTATTTATTGAAAATAAGATACAAGTTGTTAAATATACAGCATTCAGCAGACACTACCAACATAAGTATATAATTTCATACCGCACGCTTCCTCTTTGAGCGCTTAGACTTCCTTGGGCCAGAATAATCTGAAACTGGTTTCCTACTTCTTGAAGCGTATGCCTCCTCCAGAACCTCCTTGTCCTGCAGGAAACCTGAATCAGATTCTGAACACCACATTAAAGAATAGTATTTTATTGGGGCAAGAGATCCCTTCAACTTTTGAACTGAGTATCCACTAAATTACCGTATCTTAAAGTAGGGCCTAAAATATGAGTGGTTGGTTACCCATTTTAGATAAAAGGATTAAGTCCATGAGCTCTTGCTAAACATTAATCTAAGCAGTCATCTATAAGTTTTAGAAGGTATCTAGAATTGCCTCCAATTGATTGGTTTGTCCATCGATAAGATATTCACCATTTGTATAATCGGTACCCATTGCTTACAACAAAATGAGTCCACCGAATACCATAAGAATTTTGGTGCATTGAAGATCTTATCGCTTGTCTCCCTTTTAAGCACAATGACACATCAACTTTCTGCCTTTGTTAAACAGTAAGAAAACAAGGCATCCCTTTTGATATAAGAGCAGGGTGGGTAAGGAAAGTGGACCCATGGTGATGCCCTTGGCTATTGAAAGGGTACAAGCATCAATTTGTGCCCTGTTCTAAGTACACCATGGAGGTATCATAAGTGACGCTTTGAGTTCATAGAGATTTGTAATAAGCAAAACCTATTAACATATTCCTCATTTTGTCAATCTATTGCACTAACGACATGTCTCATGACAATAACTGAATGAGAAGCACAACAACCTAAAGTAGTTAGCCCACTTTATCAATATCAACCCCACAATGTCATATCCAGATCATGATCATTGCAGAGTCTCAAATTTGACTCTTACATAGAGCAGTAGTCTCTCGGAGTTTCTATTTGAATCCTTTGCTTTATCACATTTCAGCTTAAGGACTTCAAATGACACATGCATGTGACTATTGTATGAAGTAAATATTGAGTGCCCTGGACAGGAAATATAAAAGGAAAGTTCAAATCTTTAATTTCAAATGCCACCAGGATACACTTTCCTCGAAGCAGCCTAATGGCCGAAACATGCAACTTGAATACAATTTGAGATGGAAAAAGTAGCCAAGGTGAGTTCAGANAACAACCTAAAGTAGTTAGCCCACTTTATCAATATCAACCCCACAATGTCATATCCAGATCATGATCATTGCAGAGTCTCAAATTTGACTCTTACATAGAGCAGTAGTCTCTCGGAGTTTCTATTTGAATCCTTTGCTTTATCACATTTCAGCTTAAGGACTTCAAATGACACATGCATGTGACTATTGTATGAAGTAAATATTGAGTGCCCTGGACAGGAAATATAAAAGGAAAGTTCAAATCTTTAATTTCAAATGCCACCAGGATACACTTTCCTCGAAGCAGCCTAATGGCCGAAACATGCAACTTGAATACAATTTGAGATGGAAAAAGTAGCCAAGGTGAGTTCAGAAAAGAAAGAAATAAAAAGGTGCACCCTCCTTTCCAAAACCAAGAAAAAAAAAAAAACCAAACCTAAAATCTGCAATGCGGTCAAATTTCAATTATTATGGGTCTGCCTGCCATTTTTTATACTTGATGCTTCTGGAACATAAGGACAGTCCCTGATTTGGCATTTCATAGAACTAGGTTTCTATAACAAATAGTTAACTGAGGAAGACAAAACTAGTGCAAAATAAACTCTACGGTGACATTAGAAATCACAAGTTGAAACTTACCTTTGACTGAGTCTCTTCATCTGTGTCTTCTGTAGAATCAGACGCAGAAGCCAAAGTCTGAACCTGTTCTGCAGGCAGTGCCTTAGTCTCTTTATTCTTCTTCTTCTCTTCTTCTTTCAACTGTCTAAACCTGATTAAATATAATTCTCCTCCATAAGGCAATTTTTTTAAGCAGCTGAAGAATCAAGTACACAAACTCCCATTTAGAACACAAACCTATCTCCAGTTCGTTCTGGCTGAGAAGATGATCGTTTTGCACGACCTGCACTGATGATGCCACTTGCATTCTCACTCACAATAGGCTTGGCACCACCAAGTTTGCGTAACCATACCTGCTGCGCAGTGCTGAGCACGTTGTTCGTAAACCTAGTTATCCCACAATGCAGTTCATAAATTAACATCTACATTGAATATTCCGGTTTGGAAACATCAACTAAGTGACACTTGAAGAGATTGTGATGAGATTCAAAGCCAGAAACATGTCTCCTGAAAAAACTGTTGGTAAAGATTTGATGCAGCGTGCCACCTTCTAAACACTTTCAGTCACAAAACAACAAAATGCAACCTGACTAGCCAACTAGTCATGCCATGATATACTTATTGATGTTACTAGAAATGGTCGTGTGGACAAGAAATCCTGGTTGATATAGTTTGGCAGAGGCAACATACTTTTGTGGGCAAAAAGCACCAGGAAGTCCATATAGCAAACTATTACTTGTTTACAATACAGTAATTTTACTCAAAACAAGAGTCAGCATCTTGTAATGAATAATACTAGTAGATGCTTACTGACTAGTAAATAAAATGCCATTAATTTATTTAATATAGGATTTATAAGTACGTTTTGTCAATATATTCTAAAAGTTGTTAACATTGCTATGCTACAATATGCTACTAACTGGTTAAGAACAGTGCCATGTTAATTCTTCTATTTTATATGCTCTTTGGCACCACTCCCTGCTATTTGCGTATAAAGGCAATCATCGCGTGACCAAGTTTCAAGTTTATGTTGAGCATTACCTCAATAGTCATGAGTGTGTTAGCTAGAAAGTTCCAACTTTATTTTAAGCATTACCTTCTTTAAAGAATTTACTGAGATTCAACTAAAGTTTCATGTTCTACCTGCTAATACCCACACAACTTTTGAGATTAAAAATTTAATAACAACATGAGGATCATGAAATATCAAAATATCAGTAGTTCTCCAAATCTTTTTTTTTTTTTTAAACATGTTTATCGGTCTGTACGGGAGCGCAAAGTAGGAAACACGAATATAAATACGAATATGGGATACGGATACAATACGATACAGATACGACAAAATCTCAAAAAATAGGATACGGGTACGGTAAGAATACATTTATATATACATACATACATTAGAATGTTATTACAATACTAGGGATATGAGGATTAAGAAATAAAACACATCCAAACTAAAATAATTTATGTTACTAACATAGGACTACTTAATGGTATTTTAAATTCAAGATTCTATGTAATTCTAAAGTTGAAGACGTATCACCTTTTGAAAATTCTCAACTTTTACTTAGCATTTAATTACACAATAGACTTCATTGGCTTTAACATAAGCCACAAAAACACATTATTCAAGCCAACCAAATTGTAAAGAATTCACAAATCTTGTGATATATGTGACGCACGTCCAAATGATAATGTTGGAATGAGGAATCCCCACTTGTATGATTCATGGTTTCTAAACAACCCACCTCATTAAATTTAAGACGAATATATTCACAATAGAGATATGTGTATGCAAGGTGTATCCGACAAATATCCAATTAGCATCTGCAAGTATCTGACGAGTATTGGTATTTGATACGTATTGAATACACTATTGGTATCCGATATGTATCGGATATGGATACGTCACTCTATTCAAAGTATCCGTACTTCATATGCACAAACACATGCATGATCATCTCAAATACCATCACTGAAGTTGCATACAACACCAACAATATATTAAATTTAAGTGTAAAACTGACCAGTATATTGATAAACCCGACGGGACAGACAACGAGAAGTAACCAATCATGATTGGAAGAAACTTGAAAACAAGAAGTGTGTTCTTTTGTGCCGGGTCATCGGTCTGTCAACAAGACAAAGTTTATGGGTACCATCAAGGAAAACAAAAGAGAAAAGAAAATGGTAAAAATATGATGTAGAAACAAAACAAAGCCTTTACTTGGGGAGGCTTCATGATCTCCATCGAAACATACTGAGAAACAACAAGTAGGACTGGTAAAACAAGGTATGCTGCGGTGTCATGCCAACCCAATGGTGGATGGCCATCCTGCAAAATAGTTCACACGCATAAGCTCATGAAAAATAAATGCCCACTCAAAGCTTCATCAGAAGACAGTCATACCTAAAGCAGCTTCCCAAATCGAAAAGTTAAAGGCGAAACACAATTATACAAAAGTAAACTTGGCATTCGTACTGGTACAAGGTCCATCAGGAATCAGACAAAAAAGAGGGCAACCAGAGGAATTATGTGAGAGGAATGAAATGTTAACCAGTGAAGAAGCAGAGAGTAGTAAATTTATGAGTCCGGAGACCTTACCACAAATGGAAAAAGCCAAGAAATTCCAGATCCGCTTTGCCGAGCAGCAATTGTAGTTGGGCCTCCCAAAGAGGGAATCCAAAAGAAACCTTCTGTCAGCAGCCCCTTTAAGCAAAAATGTTCCAAAAGACAGCAATTATTATTTTATTCTGCATAGAAAACTATGTTCTCATCAACATCACTCCAAACTTAATGAACCAAAAACTCATTACCTCATTTGCCACATTTGACAGAGCTTGATATAAACCTATCCAGACCGGAATTGTTGCCAAAGTCGGGAAACAGCCTGGTAATTCATAGAAAAAGAAAACCAATTTTGATATGCATTCACCCCAAAATGCAACTAAGAGCATGGAGAAAATGAAATAGCACACATGAGACGAGGAAAATGGAATACAAAGCCTCGAGTGTTAGAGCAGGTACAAGGAAGTGAGCTGGGAAAGGAAACATGAATAAGGAAGTATTGCATGAAAAAACCACACATGACCAAATAAATTTCACAAAATGGAGGCAACAACCTACAACTACCACACTATCTCAGACCGTTGATAAATTAGAACCTCAGATTACATAATTTCATGTGGATTCAACAATCACTTTTCCTCTCTACCACATGAATTTTCCCATCAAATATAGCAACCCCTGATTCAAGGAAAAATGGACTCATAACCCTATATTCCATTCAATCAAAAGTATTAATTGTTTGGTTTCAAAAGTCTCATCCAAAGGCAAGAGAGAACATTTCCATTATTATTATGCAGGATGCAGATCCAAATAAATACCAAAAAAAAAAAAAAACAAAGAATCACATAAAATGAAAAAGAACATTGTTTTCAACTTTTCATAAATCATGTTTACATGGGTCCACCATAGCTTTTCACCCTGTTAGTGCTTTTGCCTATCAATGGAAAACTAGAAAAGATATTACAGAAGAGGGGAAAGAAATAAAAATATTAACTACTTCCAACAAGGATGAGAGGACATATTGCAAAAGTGTTTCACTTATGATGGTGTTTGCAAGGAGCAAGAGACATTTGAGAGGTGGATGTTCATGGATTAGGATACAAGTCTTCACTGGGCAGTCACAGAATGAAAAGGAATGATTACTAACCCTGAACCATGGTTCCCATATCAAACCCAAACAATCTGGAGTTACCTCATGTATTAAAGCATTACAATCATATGTGCATTTATTGGCAGTTGCACACATGAGTTCCAACATAGAAACCACATCATCTTAATGGACACTAAATAATATCGATTATTATCTCGCTTTTCAACAAATTAACAGCACAGCTTTTGTGCCTTACTAAAAAAACCCCAAAGTTTTTGTAAAATATCAGGGCAGAAAATATCAGAAGACATAATAAAAAGTCCACAGCAAATGTACCACAGATCAATAAATAAATAAAAATTAAAAACAAAAAGAGAAAATGCAGATAACTCATTGCATCATTCAAATTATTGACCCATCTGATAGTGAGAAAAAAAGATAATAAAGCTAGAAAAAAACTGGACTCAGAGAAAAAAAGTAAATTGGAAAATATATGGAACAATTGAATGGGTTAAATGTATGGTTTCATAGATAGGATTTGAGAGATTCAGGAGCCATACCACATTGGATTATCGCAGTACAAAATAAATGAGGCATCAAAAGGAACATCAGATTATAGACTATTTCATTTGGTAGACACTCAAACTACCAAAGTAACATTTCTCAAAATAATATTTATAAACCACAACTGCAGCTTGTCCAGTAGATTTCTCAAGATGACCAGATGTTCACATCATGAGCAATGGTCCTGAACTTGAGCCCCTCCATTGGGGGCATCATCCAATAATTGGCTCATGCAATCGATTGGGGCATGTGGAACGACAGAATGCCAGGTTTTGTGCTTAAAAGGATTAGTCAGGTCGGGTGCCCTAGATGCCCAACTAAATTCTTATTAAAAAGTGAAAAACCCAAGAATTACATGTGCTTAGAAGCCCTGAGCTTGAATCACTCCATTGGGGACATAATCCAAGAATTGGGACGGGTAATCAATTGGTGTATATGGGACAACAAAATTACTTGTGCTAAACTGGATTAGTAGGGTGCTCTAAAAGCCCAAATGCCTCCTAATTGGAAAGTTAACAAAACCCTAAAAACCTGAAATTTACATGTCTTCAGGGTGAGACCTGATTATGAATAAAATTGCATGCAACAAAATTGCATGCGAAATCCCATCACAAAGAAGGTATCAGCTTTTAGTAATTCACGATACATAGAATCAACTACAGTAAGAAAGTAAACAATTCGTTATCTAGCCAGTACAAAGATATAAATACTGGTACACAAATTGAAGATGTACCTGCCAAAGGATTAACCCCTGCCTGCTTGTATAGACGTGATGTCTCAAGTTGTATTCTTTCCTGAAAAGATGACAACATAACAAAGATAAAAGTTCTGACAAACTTTATATTGAGAAAGCAAGAGAACTGTCTGCACTTTTGTTGGATTTCACATACTGGCTTCTATAGAACAAGCATCAATGTAACCGATAAAAGAAAGATCAAACACATACTGGGTAGCATCATAGTTTTTAGGCACTTTCAATATTGTTTTTATTATCAAAAAAGGAAAGGATTAAAGAACAAGCGCTGTTATTAAAATATTTAATAATACTAGTTTGTTAATCTGAAGAGAAAATGCAATGCTTCTTTGATAAGTAAGACAAAAGATCAATGAAAACATCATTACAGCCACACTGCAGATATGAACACCATTATCTACAATTCATACTGCACACATGACAACAACCAAACAGTCAACTTAAATTTTCTAGAACTGGGGTAGATATTATACACGCGGATATTTACTCCAAAAGAGTTACAGAATTATTTCTACATATAGTTCTAAACACTTGAAAACTTGATCATTTTTCACCTGAGGAAACATGTGTTCACTTAAATTGTCAAAAAAAAAAATGTGCCTTCTTCCTCCTTCCACTATTTTTTTCCAAAAAAAAAACAATTGCTGACAAGTTCACAACTCCACATATGTGTGTTATGCTTAAATTGCATTCATATCATCCTGCACATTAGGAATCAACTCAATTGACTTACACAAACAGATCATCCGACTAGGTGACTGCAAATAATAAACAAAATTGTTCATGGGAATAACTATAGTGGTAGTATCTCTAGATTAGACTAAGACATAGACGGGTGCAAGAAAAGAATCTATGCTTTGCACTAAATGGGCTTTGTGATAAACGCATCCATGCACACATATATTTACCCATCCACACTCACTTTATTACTATCATGGTTTGATACTGGATGATAATAGTGAGAACATTATTAAAGCATCTTAAATACTTAAAATTCATCCTTTACATCAACTATTTCAGCTTTAGATGGTGATACTCCCTAAGTCACATAATTCGTCTAAAATACTCTATTGCTCTGAGTGTGAATTTTCGCTCTAACAGCGAATTCTTGGTTGACCAATTCACGCTTTCAAATATAAAATTCGCAAATTCAAAACTTTAAACCACGAATTAAACATTTAAACTAAAACTAGGCCACAAGCCCAAGACAAGACATGATGGCCTCTACTTTGGAAAGCCCACTAACCCCCATTTCATAGCATGCTTGACTGCCATGGTCTCCTTCCCTTCCGATGTGGGATAGGTTTCTAGGCCAAAAAATGTCCTCCAAAGGAGTGTCTAATCATTCACTCTTGGTATTGTTTTGATTCAAAAACCAAATTAATAGTTAACAAAATTGAAATAATTTATCAAATATTTGTATATGAAATTTAATTTTTTAAATTATATTTTTACTAACTTTTATATATGTAAACATGTATGAGCAATGATAGATGGACTTAAAAACTAAACTTAAAAATTAGACTTGATAATCTCAACCATTAAATTGGTAGTAGGTCTCAATAAATACTGGGACCCACTGTAAAATCAATTGTTGTAATTATCAAGTCTAGTTTTTAAGTACATGTAGCATTACTCAAACATGTATATATGTATATAATATGACGCTTGTGCTCTAAGATTTTTTTGAATTTTTACATTTTTGTGCTTCCACTCTATGTGATCTAGGATACTCCTATCAACATGCACTCATCAACAAGCAACACCACTGGAAATGTACCTCACCTGATTTCCAGCATATCTTTGTTGAATTGCTTTGAGCTTCGGTTGAAGGTTTTGCATTGCCAGTGTTGATTCAACCTTTATAGAAAAAAAACTTTATCAAGTAACATCGCAGCAACCGTCTTAATCAAAAATTATATCTCATGGAAGCAATGGAATAGGGCCTGTATATGCACATACATGAAAATTTGCATATTGACCATGTTCTCTGCTTAAATCAAAGAGAAAGTAATATTCACCTGTTGCTTTGTCAAAGGAAGCGTGACAATTTTAACTATAACAGTAAGCAGGATAATTGCAAATCCATAGGCATAAGGCACATGCACAGCAGCGAGTCCATCCTTCAGTACCTGACACAGGTATACCAGATACATTATGAATACACATATATAAAACATATTTACTCCTTGAGCAGATATAGGCAGTGTTCCAATAAGAACATAACCTCTCAATAAACTCTACAAAGAATTCAGGAATGTTCCAATACATCGACTATCCATATGCCACACTAGTAGTTCGACTACAACACCGATTAAAGTTGCAAAAGTAGATGAATTGTTTGTTACCAAGCATCCTGTAGAAACTTTAACCATCCTTTTTTGTTAATACTTATACGAGTACTTTTAAAAACTTTCTGACAATTTTTCAAAAGTAATGTATGTGCCTATTGTGAATAAGTTAGTTTGCTTAAAGGAAATTGTTACAAAACAGTACCCTATGAATTCCTACTTATGTACTTACATATTTGGTGTAGGTATGTGATTGTGAACCCAATTATAATAACATTTGTTTCCAACCATATGCACGCTATTACATGTATAGGTGTGTACAAGTGCATATAATCACTTCTAACCAGTTGATGAACTAGCATACATCGTTCTAAGTCAATCTTAATTAGTTGTAATTACCAAATTTTTACATTTTGAATTATCGATAGGCAGTTTTAATTGTATTTAAAGCACTGTTGAAAGTTTCGGGAATAGAAATTTACCTTCAACACAACTTCCATGGAATCCGAGATAAAACCAAACCATCCTCCGTTTTTCTGTACAGCGGTATCGGTAGAGCCCGAGGCAGCACCGCCTGAAGCCGAATCAACTGCCACGGCAGCATCAGCGAGCGTATAGAGAACTCCCTCCGCTCGGCTAACAATTGCGCTGAAATCGATCGAATTTCCGATGGAGTGAATAGGAGGAAGCTCATTTAAGCTGAATTTGACTCTGGTTGCGATGAGTCTGCGTCGTGGGAGGATGTGAAAGCCATGGCGAGTGAGGGAGGGCAGAGGCGTGCCGATGAATGACGGAGACGAAATTAGAGTTTTCGCCATGGATTGCTGAATTGGTTTACTTGTAGGGTTTATGGAGACAGTGCAATTCAGCAATTCATGGAGAGAGAGAGAGAGAGAGAGAGAGAGATTTGTGGAGGATGAGGGAAGCTTGGGAGTGGAGGAGGGAAAGAGAGTTAGATGATGAGAAACCAG
Source organism: Ilex paraguariensis (assembly GCA_963454935.2). Classification (NCBI taxonomy): domain Eukaryota; kingdom Viridiplantae; phylum Streptophyta; class Magnoliopsida; order Aquifoliales; family Aquifoliaceae; genus Ilex; species Ilex paraguariensis. The sequence continues at coordinate 889,747 of CAUOFW020010390.1, read as the reverse complement.
ACCAATTTTCGTGTTATCCGTATCGTTTTCCGAGTGGAAAAAACAAAAGTCAATTCTGCGACTGCGTGTGGTTCGTNCACTTCTAACCAGTTGATGAACTAGCATACATCGTTCTAAGTCAATCTTAATTAGTTGTAATTACCAAATTTTTACATTTTGAATTATCGATAGGCAGTTTTAATTGTATTTAAAGCACTGTTGAAAGTTTCGGGAATAGAAATTTACCTTCAACACAACTTCCATGGAATCCGAGATAAAACCAAACCATCCTCCGTTTTTCTGTACAGCGGTATCGGTAGAGCCCGAGGCAGCACCGCCTGAAGCCGAATCAACTGCCACGGCAGCATCAGCGAGCGTATAGAGAACTCCCTCCGCTCGGCTAACAATTGCGCTGAAATCGATCGAATTTCCGATGGAGTGAATAGGAGGAAGCTCATTTAAGCTGAATTTGACTCTGGTTGCGATGAGTCTGCGTCGTGGGAGGATGTGAAAGCCATGGCGAGTGAGGGAGGGCAGAGGCGTGCCGATGAATGAAGGAGACGAAATTAGAGTTTTCGCCATGGATTGCTAAATTGGTTTACTTGTAGGGTTTATGGAGACAGTGCAATTCAGCAATTCATGGAGAGAGAGAGAGAGATTTGTGGAGGATGAGGGAAGCTTGGGAGTGGAGGAGGGAAAGAGAGTTAGATGATGAGAAACCAGACCATTTTTCGTGTTATCCGTATCGTTTTCCGAGTGGAAAAAACAAAAGTTAAGTCTGCGACTGCGTGTGGTTCGANCCAGACCAATTTTCGTGTTATCCGTATCGTTTTCCGAGTGGAAAAAACAAAAGTCAATTCTGCGACTGCGTGTGGTTCGTCCACGGTAACGAATTAAAGTAAGCCACGTCATGATCGAAGGGGTTTGGTAGTATTTTAATTTTGGAATATGCTATTTCAAACCTAATTCAAATACAATTATAAAATTAAAACTAAGCTCTAATTAATATTAAAACTTCCAACTAATTTAGATTTAATTGAATTAAATCCTTAATCAAGTAGGTCTTATACCATTGCTTATTTATTTATTTTTTTCTTTATCTCATAAATGTTCGATGAACTATATTTTTTGTTTTAAATTGTCCCCTAAATTTTCAACTTTCTCAATTTATCCCTTTAATTATGTAATTTATTTAAATCAACTCTTTCTCTTTAGATTAATTTCTAAATGAAATAACACCTGTTAAGATTAACTATTATTAATGAAAGCAACCAATTAAATTAATTACATAGTTAAGGGGGTAAATTAAAATAATTAAAAGTTCATGAGTCAATTTAAAATAAAGGTCATAATTTAGGGGTATTTATGCAATTTATCCATATTTTTGGATGCGACTGTTATTTTAGAGGAATGTTTGTGAGTCACAATATTACATGAAACTTATTTTTTTTAACAATTATGATTAATTAAAATTTTAATTTAGTTGTTCAAATTAAATATAAATAGTCTTTTTTCTATATTATATTAGTATGGTGATATTTCAAATAACAATTCGCCACGCCAGTTCTTAGATGGGTCCTAGGCCGGGTCTGGTGGAGGATTTGGATACTTCCAATACCTTGCTTCTCTATCTATTCCTTTCTTTTTTTTTATTTTAATATTTGGTCCTTTGGTCTGAATTTAAATACAATTACTTCACATGTTTTCTACCACCATACTGTTGATTGGTCTAATTCTTCTATCACACCTTGTTCCACATTGACATGATAATATGTTTCAATTAATATTTGAATTTTGCTGAATTTTCAACTATTTTATCTATATCTATAAAAAAATTAATTTTTTATTTTATCCTAAATTATGATAATAAAGTCAATTATATTCACTTATATATTTTCACTTGATTTTTATTTTTTATTCTTATTGGACTTTCAACTTATTTTGAATTTTTTTATAAAAATTTTTAAATTTTTTTGAACTTATTTATTAGTAGTATAATTATATATAATTTTTTATATCTATACAAAGAAGTAAAATTTTATATATGTTAAATTATTATATTTTATTTTTTAGTATGTAATAATATAATAATCTATATTAATGTCTTATAAGCCCTAATTCCTTGAATTTATTCCCTAATCCTGTCGTCTCCCGCCTTTCTCCCAACCTCTCCTTTTCCAACCGTCACTCTAGCCATTTCTCTCTTTTTACTGAACGACTCTCAGTTGCCTGTCTGTTTCTTCATCCTCTCTATCTCTCTCCCTCCACAAAATGCCCAATATCCTCACCCGTTTCTCTGCCCCTCTTCCTCTACTTTTCCTAGCTAGCTTTGTCTCTCTCTCAATAAAATCCGAGAGCTATCACCTTGATTACTACCAACCCCTGACTACTCCTACATTATTATGTGTTTTGGGGGGTTGGTGAGGATATCGGAAATTTGAGAGTTATCCCCTTTCTTGTTTGAGTTTCAGATAATTCTGAAATTATATACAAGTCATAATTCTTTGATTGCTTTGGAGGTCCTATAAATATGGCTGATCCTTTCTCTCCCAAGAAATTCATCTTTTCTCCATGATTTTTTGCGAGAATGACTCGGAAGCAGAGGAAGCCATGTGGTCCACGATGAAAAAAATCGTGTTACGACACAAGAACGCTACGACACAACTCCTACGCCTCTTGTTTATGATTGCTTCATTGAGGTATTATGAACATCTATGTAGATATTTAATTGATTATATTATATGTACTATATTGATTAAATGGATGTTTTATACGTGTGGGTTTCTTCATGAAAAAATTTGAAAAAATCTTGTCTATATAACCCAATAACAATTCCTTTAAAAATTTGGTCTACTTAGAAACCCATATTTGAGGTGTGAAGCAAGATACAAGATCTTTAGGAAAGGATTTTTAGGACTGGCACTGGTGCAAAGCAAACAGACTGATTAAGAATCGGTAAAGAATTTTTTTTTTTTTGCCTAAAATTAACCACAACATAAAATAGATGACGATCATGAGGTTTTCCTTTAGCATCAGCTAACCTAAGCACGTAATTGATTCATGTTAATTTTGATAGGGCTAACTTATTTCCAAATGGACAATTCTACCATGCTAAACCTATTATTAGGATGTTTGCAATGTGACCAGATTCTGCAACAATCCATAAGCAGAAGGGTGTATTAGTTTCTAACCTAATGCAAGCCAACATGAGGCAGCTTACCTCAAAAAGAACAAGCATGGAAACTATGTAGACATAACAACTAATGGAAATGGTTCATAATTTTTCATTTTTTGATACTGGTCTATATTCTCATACTTTGTGATTCAGGAAATTTTGGTCTATCCAAATAATCTTGAAGGTTTCAAATATAAATTTCGTAATACAACACTTTCAACAATTAGCAAAACAGAGATATTTATCCTGATAATTGGCTTATGTAACCGATGATTTATATTTACATCTTTGTGACGACTATTTACTCCTACAGTTTCATTTTTTGTATTGCCTTGTACCTCCGCATTTTCAATGATGGCTACTGTAATTGATTTACATTTACAACCTTGAGACTATACCCCTTCTATTAATGAATATATCTGTTTGTCAAAGTCTATTGTTTCATCTTCCATGATTTGGGTTTTTCAATATGCAGCCTACTTTCCAACTCGGCATATTCAACTTGCTATCCCAGAAATTGAAGCATCTTCTTATCTCCTTTGTTCCAAGAATAAGTTGGGAATACCATTGACCAGAACTCATGAGCATGATTTCATCTGATTTCACCCACCTTAGATATATGTTTATTACTGGACCCAACAAAGGGAAGTTCCAAGAGATTGCAAGTGTCAATTTCCCGTCATCCCTAGCAACAGTCAGAAAAGCTTGGGACAATTCCCGCATATACTATCTTGAGGACGATATCACACCCTTGAATGAGATTGTCAAAAAACGTGGAATGAGGTGTCGACTCTGCTGCATTGTTATTTATAAGTTTTTAGATTATCTGTTTAGATCTTCTACTGTAATCCATTATTTTCAGGAAAAAGAAGGCTAGAGCTAAATTACAGCCATCATTATCAAAAAATGATTGTGTTTTGCATTATTTTGTTCTTTTATTGGTTGTTTCCTTATCATTTCCATAGATCTGTGGCTTAGATGTGAGGGAAAAGAAGTTCTGACTGCACTCTTCATAGTTGTTGCAGATGTTGAACCAAAATTATCCAAGCTAACATTCAATCCTCAGTTGTCCAGAATGGTTCTCTTTGATATGTCTGATTTTCCATGTCTTGGTACACAAAAAGGATTTTGTTGGCTTGGTGAAATTGCTCTGTATCGCACGGTTTGCACCAGATTGCTAAAATATGGAATGCTTGGAATGCTTGACTTGTTGCCAGAAACACTGTGAACAAGTGGTTCAAAATGATTATTGCTTGCAACTCTGTTCAAAATATGTAAGCTACTTCATTCCAAAACTCCTTTTTTTTGGATAAGGACATGCTTTATTATGTAATTTTATATCTTTACCACTTCTTATATTTCAACAGTAGCTTATTAGTATAAACATTCACCAAACTCTTGAGCATGAGAATTTACAATTTAAAAGTTTAAAATCTGAGATAACTGATTGATGCAGATTTGCAATCCTTATTTTCCCTAGAAAGTGAGTCATGCAAGTATTGAAGCCAAGTAGTTGACCTATTAAATGTGACCAGGACATAGTGATGTAAAAATGGTATAAAAGCATCTCATTTCACTGAAGAAGTCTATGATGCTTCTGTTTATTTATTGTTGATGTTTTGACTGACTAATATGTAGTAACATAACTATTAATTACAAGTTTGAAACAATTCGAAGATGGACATGATAGGAGATTTTGTGATGAATTGCAGAGAAGATTTCTTAGACAATGTCATAATCAAATATTTATTAGAGATTTTAATTATTGCTTTTCAAACTCTTGGTTTTATAGTGATTTTGAAGGAAATGAAGAGAAGAAGAGATGCCTTGACACAACATCTTTTTGTTTCAGGTACACAAAGCACTTTATAAAGGACATGTTTAATTTATCCTTGCAAGTGTTTAGAACATATATAGAATTTATACTATTTGAATATCAAGGGGATGGTGTTTCCAACTTATTGTATTTATACATTTTTAGATGAAAAAAATCACAAACATTCTATTATAAAAAATTTTAGGAACTTGTGACCAAGCTAATGTTATTAAGGCATATCTTTGGCTTATAGATGGAAAAATCTCAAGTACTCAATTAGTTATTCTCAAATCTTTTGTTGACATTATACTTGAATTCATTATTATTTTGTATGGAAATCTTAAAAGTTTTGGTTGTTGCGTGCCATGGTTTTAGAGGGCTATAGATACTACATTAATGTTAGCGGTTTGGTTTTGTGCTTCCGAGCAAAAGAGAGTTTAGGAATATTATTACTATTCCAAAATTGACATTGATTTAATGTATTGCAAGGAAGTTGAGTATTGATCCGTCAGGAGGTATATAAATTCAACTAGCTTTTAACTATTGTTTAGGCTGCCCACCAGAGACTCAAATAAGGGTGCCCTCTGCTTTGTTTTTTGAATTGTTACTCTGGCAAAACAACAAAGAACAGCCAAATAGTTCACTAATAAGGCATTTGGGCATACCACCCCAAAACATTACTCCCCACTTTGTTTCTAGATTATAAAATTAGCTCATCATGATGTTGTGTCATTTAAATGAATATTCTAGTACATGAATTTTCAGATTTTTAAGCCATTTTATCTCTAGATTTTTACACTGGGAATTTATTTGATAGCGGCTCAGAGAGTGTAAGATTGCCCTCAAGAGATACACACGTATCAACCAACTAACAAGTATTATGGGAACTTGAAGGCAATGAAACTTGCTATCTCTAATATTTAGTTTTTTAGAACTAGAAGTTGGTTTCTTGCTATCTCTAATCCTTAGTTTTGTAGAACTAGAAGTTGGTTTTGCTTTCGATTATAATATACAATTCCTCGATGACCTCATGTGGTGATTGTTTTCCATTTGCATATTGCTGTGATACCGTACACATGAATTTCGTATTAAAAAGTATTGTAAACAAAACAAACGAAATTGTTATCGTCATCAAGCATTTTTTTTTCTTTTTTTGGGAGGGGGAGGGGGAGGGGGAATGATCAAGCATTCAGCTTATTGACTTTAGACAGAAAAATGAAATGGTATTCACTTAGAGAACATACCTCCTCTTATAATTGTATTAAGCTGGGTCACCATCTTCTTCGTTCATAACATTCCATGTCATTCAAATGCTAGGAAGGGAGTTGGTGACACTGATGGTTATTTCTATGAGCTAGGTTGAAGGTTATGATCTTATATGCTTCGTTTAAGAATCTTATTTTGGATTGAGATTTTTAATTGTAATTGGAATGTATGAGTCATAAAATTCACTCCTTAAATTTAGTTAATGTGTCCAAATCCTTTTCTTTGAATGTCAATTAGCACAAAATCACCTTGAAAGATTTTGCGTCAAAATGCTCAACCTTGTACAAACAAACGTAAAACTCCATTCTATACAATAAAAAATAAAATTATACTTCAAAATTGTTCACATGCAACGCACGTGTGCACCACATAGTATTATAAGATATTTAATTATTTTATTTAAAAAATAAAAATTAATAATTTTATAATATAATTAGATGTGCAAATGCTAAAAGGGTTAGAGAGATACATAAATAAATAACAAATTAAGTATACAAAAATAAATGATAAATTAAGTACTCAAAGACTTATAAAATAAATTAGTAATTAAATTTAGCAATAATTAAAATAAAAATTAATTATTCAACATCTAGTTTATTATTTACTTTAATTATACATATAATTCACTTTTTCTATTAAAAATACATTATTTAAATTTATTTACCTACAACGCATGCCGTGTATTACTAATATTAATAAAAAGTGTGGAGAAAGTTTGTTGTTTGCTTATAAATTATATATAATACCCTTTACTCTTTTTCAAATTAGGGAAAATTGGAAGGGGGTACACCAAAATATACTTAATTGTAAAAAAGTACACAGAAAAAAATGTTGAGTAATTAAATCCTTAATTTTGATACTTATTTGTATCTAAGTATATTATTTGAATTTTACTAATTTTTTTGTGACATTTTTGTCCTCTATTGATCCATGTGTATTTTTTTTGGAAAGTGATGCATTAAACATCTCTAAGTTTTATGGGAGTACTTTAATATTCCATATTTGTATGTTTTATCTTGATTCATGCGACTTGTGTTGGAAAGTGATTTTATTTTCAAATTGTATATAATGCGTATTAATAAATAAATATATATATATATATATATATATACTTGCTGTTAAATCTCTTATCTAAATTTTGAATTATCCTTAATGCACCTTGATTCATGCGTATTTTTTTTTTTTGGAAAGTGATTTTGTTTTCAAATTATATTTAATGCACCTTAATTCATGTTTTTTTTTTTGGATAGTGGTTTTATTTTTAAATTAATTTAATATTCAAATATTGTAACAGTGTAACAATAACAGTGTAACAAGCTATTTACACAAAATATGGTACTATTACATTAAGTCAAACATATAGTTTTATATAATTTTATTCAAAATAGTTCATCTCTGTTTTGAATTTGTTACCACATGTACAAAACTACTGAATACTATTTTTGTTATAGTGTATTGTTACACTCTCTTTGTTACAGTGTATTTGTTACACTATTATGGAGTTCAGATATTAACAAATTTTGAAATTCAAATAAGTGATATATTCTAAAATAAACAAAATATTATAATTCTCCTATAAAACTATTAGTAGTAAATATTTAATGCATAAATATAATTTGAAAATAAAACTACTTTAAAAAAAAAATACGCATGAATCAATGTGCATTAAAGATAATTCAAAATTTAGATAAGAGATTTAATAACAAATATATATATATATATATATATATACACACACTTATATAAATACGTATGTATGTATAATTTATATACATATACGCTTTCATATATACATGAATACAAATTTTANATATATATATATATATATATATATATATATATATATATATATATATTAACAAATACACATAAATCAAGGTGCATTAAAGATAAGAAATTTTAAATTAAATGACTCTAAAATAGGCATTTACGTCTTTGTATCTCAGATATGTACTTTTTTTCAAAATATTTTGTTCTATGTACTTTTTGTCAAATAAGTCTAATTAGGTGTACCAGCTTCCAAAAAATCCTTCAAATTATTCCCCTATAATTTACTCTTAACTATATTTGATGAGCCTAGATTTTAATGGGTCAGGCCCAATTAACTAAGTAAGCTCAACTTAGCTACAACGGAGGTTAAGCCCAGTTTATGGATTCGGCTCAAACCAAAGTTCAAGAAGTATCCTAGTTGTAGCTATCCTCTCCGAACATCTAGTCACCTATCCTTTCACGTCATCGCCTTAACTGAGGCTCTGTGCCTATAAATTATAAGCCTTCTGCACACGAGGAGAATATCTCTCTACATACCTTTTACACACATCTACATTTCACACAAAGATACCTCACCTCACCTTGAGCGTACTTTTGTTCTTTTCTCTCTCCTCCACTCCACCATCCACTTTATTAATAAAGATTTTCGGCCACCGTAGCCGCCTTCGCAATGGAGTAGGTCCTGACCAAATCACTATACATCTGTGTGTTAACCCAACTTTTGTCTCCTTTATTAATTTCCCTATTGATTGTTTCATTAATTACTCAGCATCATACACTCGATTGTTGATTGTACATAAGTCTATTTTGTGCATCATCAATATTCATCTGTCTGTATTGATAACATGTTAATATTACTGATAGGATTCAAGATACTTACCGTTATCATTTAGGCAATTGACTCTCTCTTCTTAGCTAGAGTTTAGGCTATAAACTAGGCAAGTAATATGATTCTAGTTAATATTTGTATAGCTGTTAAACAGATTTGTATAGCTGTTAAAATTTGTGTATATTGGACTATAAATACAATGCAATCCCAACCTTAAAGTTGAGCTATTCTTTCTAAATATTCTCTCTTCCTTTCATGGTATCAGAGCATTTGGTTGCGTATTCTTAAAAAAAAAAAAAAATTTCTTTCTCGGCAATGACCACCTCTACAGTATCTGCCTCTACCACCTCTTCTGCCCTTCCCATCTCTCTGGCTGCTCTCACAAATAATTTTTCTACCCAACTCAATGCCGATAACTACTTGCTTTGGCGTGATCAAATTACCCCCCTCCTTATATGCAATGATCTCTATGGCCATATTGATGGAACTGAACCGCCTCCTTCAAAAACCATTCTTGTTGACAGCACTGCTTGTCCAAATCCCAACTACGCTAAAGAATATGCTCATTGGTTCAAAATTGATCAACTTGTTGTAGGTGGCATTAAGAATACGCTTTCATCAACCGCTTGCGCGGAGGTCCTGGGTAAGAACGTCGCCAAGGACGTTTGGGACACTCTTGAAACGCTCTTCCATCAACAAACTCTATCTCGTGCCGATATCTTGCACGATACACTTCTTGACACCTACAAAAATGATCTCTCTATCGAAGCTTACCTCGCCAAAATCAAAGGTATTGCTGATCAACTCGCTGCAATCCAACAACCTGTCCCAGACAGTGAATTGGTGAAGCGGACCCTTCGTGGCCTTCCTCATACTCTTGAGTATCAATCATTTGCTCAAGGTATTCCTAATCGACATACTCCAATTTCTTTCACAGAGCTTCATGCTCGACTTCTTGTTCATGAACAAGAACTTGAGCGTATCCGTGGCCGTGCACCCCCGCCATTGGCTCCTACCAGCGATCAACTCTTGCCTCAGGCTTTGGTTGCCCAACAAAATTCTCAGCCATTCCGCAATACAAATCGCCAAAATTCCCGTCGCCCAAATTAGCCAAAGCAAGGCAATGTTTCTCCAAATTTTGGTGGTCCCATTCCAAGCATACTCGGGCAGTATCCTACTAATGCCTATTCACCTCCTAGTGGCCTCTCTAATAGAAATTTCAATAATGGTTTCAATTATAGTGGACCCCGATCCTATAGTGGCTCCAATCGCAATCGGTTTGGCAGTTCTCGCTATCGTGGCCGCTGCCAAATATGTAAACAAGAAGGTCATTCCGCTGCCAATTGTAATTATCGTTATGTTCGCCCCGACTCCAGTGACAGTGATAGCATTTCCACTCAATTCACCGGATTTCATGTCCCTAATCTGCCGCCTTCGATGGAGACCTCCCTTGATTGTGTCTCTCCTCACTGGCTTGGTGACACTGGTGCAACAAATCACATGGCTTTTCATTCTGGCCTAGTTCAACATCCTACTCCTTTTAATGGTACCTCAGGTGTGTATGTCGGTAATGGTGACTCTCTCTCTATTTCTCACATTGGTAATTCTTCCATCAAATTGGATTCCAAATTGCTCTCCTTGAATGGTGTTCTTGTGGTTCCGCAATTAAAGGAAAATCTTGTCTCTATTGCTAAACTTACAAAGGATAACAACATTGTGTTTGCTTGTTTTCCATGGGGCTTTGCTATAAAGGATTTGGCAACAGGGCAGACACTTTTGAAGGGACCAATTAAAGACAACCTCTATCCGATACCAGTTCATGCACTTTCTCAATCTCTCCACACGTTGTCCTGCAATAACACAGCCTTTGTTTGTCATACTGCTAAAGTTGCTCCTAGTTCAATTTGGCTCTGCCGCCTTGGCCATCCTGGAACTAAAGTCTTGCAGCAGTTAGTTTCTGACAAACTAATTTGTACTTCGGATGAAATTTCCTCTATGTTGTTTTGTGATGCTTGTCGCTGGAAAAAGCAAACACTTGCCCTTTCATTTATCAAGTAGACTTTCTACTCATGTTTTGGAATTAGTGCATTGTGATATTTGGGGTCTCTCTCCCATTGCCACTATTTCTGGTTATCGCTATTACATTATTTTTGTTGATGATTATAGCAGATATTGTTGTCTTTATCCTATGAAGTGTCGTTCTGACAGCCTTATTTGCTTTACCAATTTTAAAAATATGGGTGAAAATCGGTTTCCTCAGCGAATAAAATTATGTCTATGTGATGGTGCAAAAGAACTCGTTGAAGGAGTTTTTCGTTCCTTTCTAGATACCAACAGCATTTCTCTACGAGTTTCTTGCCCACACACTTCTCAACAGAATGGTATTGCCGAAAGAAAGCATCGTCATATTCGGGAAATTGGTTTATCTCTCTTACATCAGGCCTTGTTACCGCGATATTTATGGCTTGAAGCTATTTCTACTGCTGTGTTTCTAATTAATAGGCTGCCAACTCGGGTTCTTTCAGGACGGTCCCCTTATGAGGCTCTCTTGGGTACCCGCCCCGAGTACACTCTTCTCCGTATTTTCGGTTGTTCTTGTTACCCATTTCTTGGTGACTATGGTCAAGACAAGCTTACTCCAAAAACGCGACGCTGTATTTTCATTGGGTATAACACTATCCATAAAGGTTATCGTTGTTTGGATCCCTCTAGTGGCCGGGTTTTCATCTTTCGGCATGTGGTTTTTAATGAAAATGAATTTCCTTATGGGTTATCTTCTATTTCAGGTGCCTCTGGTTCAATCACTGCTGCTCCACCAACTGTTTCTCAATCACGGCCTCCCTTGGCTCTAGCTTTTGAGCCAGCCTTGCAAAGCCATTCACTATCTTTGAACTTGGATTCTTCTAATGGACTTTCTCCTGTTGAGCCCACTAATGAGCTTGTTCCTACCCCATATACGGAGTCTGCACCTCCTGTTGGGTCGCCTAGCAGCAGCACCCATATTGGGCCTGATTCCCCTACACCCCCAACTGCTTTCAACAGCCGTATTGAAGCCAGCCAGCCTGAACTCCAACCAACTGCATCCCCATTGGTAACTCCTGCTCCTATACTTTCCAATCATCATCCCATGCTTACTCGTGCAAAAGCTGGCATCCGCAAACCCCGTGTTCTTTGTACCAGTAATTATCCACTACCCCCACGCTTCATTACACTTCTTACATCCTCTACACCATGTGAACCTTCATCTTTTAAAGCTGCCAGCCAAGATTCATAATGGGTTTCTGCAATGGAAGATGAATGTCAAGCACTTAATTGATAATCAGACCTGGACTCTAGTGCCTTGTACATCCTCTATGAATGTTGTTGGCTGTCGTTGGGTTTACAAAGTCAAAGAACGAGCTGATGGTTCCATTGAACGTTACAAGGCACGCCTTGTGGCTAAAGGTTACACCCAAGAACAGGGCATTGATTTTGCTAACACTTTCAGCCCAGTCGCTAAAGCAACCACAGTTCGGGTCCTTCTCTCACTTGCTATTTCTCGACAATGGAGTATTCGCCAGCTAGACGTCAAAAATGCTTTTCTCCCTGGTACTTTGACTGAAGAAGTTTATATGTCACAACCTCCTGGCTTCATACACCCTTCCTTTCCACACCATGTTTGCAAATTACAACGTTCAATTTATGGCTTGCGCCAAGCACCTCGGGTATGGTTTCAAAGTTTCAGTCAAGCCTTAACTTCTCTCGGTTTCAAATCTAGCAAGGCTGATAATTCCCTTTTTACTTGGCATTTTTCCGCTAGCACGGTATTGCTTCTTGTCTATGTTGATGATATCATTATTACAGACTCTTCAGATTCTCTTGTTCATCGCATCATTGATCAGCTCTCTCAACGATTTCTTATGAAAGACCTTGGTGATCTTCATTATTTTCCTTGGTCTTGAGGCCCATCGCAGCTCCACACAGCTTCGTCTCACGCAAACTAAGTATTTACTTTCTATACTTAAGTCCACCAACATGCTTGACTGTAAACCGCAATCTACTCCTGTTATCTCTGGTCGGAAACTTTCAATTACTGATGGCCAGTTGTTACTTGATCCTCACGAATATCGCCGTATTGTTGGTGTTCTTCAATATCTTACCTTTACACGGCCGATATTTCTTATTCAGTTCAACAGGTCTGCCAATTTATGCAGACTCCTCGTGATGTTCACCTCCAAGTCGTTAAGCGCATTTTGCGCTATCTCAAAGGCATCCTTGGTTATGGCATTTGCTTCTATGCCAATACGCGTCCGGACTTGGCTTGCTTTGTCGATGCCGATTGGGCCAGTTGCCCTGACACTCGTCGCTCCACAATGGGCCACTGTGTTTTTCTCGGCTCTAATCTAATTTCTTGGAGTGCCAAGAAACAGTTAACGGTTGCACTCTCTAGCACAGAGGCTGAGTATAAAGCCCTAACTCATGCCTCTGCGGATCTCTTATGGATTTCTTATATCCTTCGGGACATTGGCTATTGCACTCCTCTACCTTGTACACTATACTCTGATAACATGGGTGCGACTCAATTGGCACAAAATCCCGTCTTCCATGCTCGTACTAAACATGTTGAATTGTCTTATCATTTTATTCGTGAATTGGTCTCCACGGGCTTCCTTCAGGTCTTATTTGTGCGCTCCAACAATCAGCTTGCCGATATTTTTACCAAATAGTTACCATCTCCATCATTCCGTTTCTTTCGTGACAAGTTGTTGTGGCATCCTCCCCATCACCTTGAGGGGGCATGATAGGATTCAAGATATTTACAGCTATAATTTAGGCAATTGACTCTCTCATCTTAGCTAGAGTTTAGGCTATAAACTAGGCAAGTAATATGATTCTAGTTAATATTTGTATAGCTGTTAAAATGTGTGTATATTGGACTATAAATACAATGCAATCCCGACCTTAAAGGTTGAGCTATTCTTTCTAAATATTCTCTCTTCCTTTCAATTACCCTTCATTTTTTCCAAATAAACTCTCAATTCTACTGTTGAATGTCCAGTTTGTCTTTGGTGGTACTATGGTAACGGATTCGAACATTCCAGATCAATAATTATAGGTCAAATTGAACATTCTACAGCGAGTGAGAATCTCAAAATAACGTGGAGGTTAGTACGTCTGGTCTCTCTTGACCACTTTTTTTACCAGCAAAAAACAAAACGTTAACCGTGTGTGCATGACATCTAATTTTACAAAATTCTTATTAGAAGTGTTATAATACACTAAAAGTTGTGCAGGTGGTGATAATTTGGGGACTCCTAATGAACAAGTAACCAAACCTACAAAACTCGTTGCTTCTAGTGCAACTAATAAAAAATCTAAAAAGAAAAATTCAGCAATTGAGAGCAAATGAAGTGGCAATGGTCTCCTACACCACATTACAAAAAGAAAGTTGACGGGGTTGTTAAAACCATTTTAATACATTTTTCCTTAATATATTTCTTGAAATATCAAAACGATCCGACGTGAGCTTAAGTAGCATTTTTCATTTACTAAAGATATAACACTTTATCATCTGATATTGTATAAATTTAAAATGGATTCCTAATGATCAAAATTACAATAGCTGAAAGAATTGGCTTTCTAATGTTTGTTACAGGGGATTGGTGAACATGGTGTGTGTTTGTGGGAGATTTGGGCAGTTGTTGATTAGGTTCGTATTGAGGAATGTTTCAATTGATTGGTTTACGATCGAATGGTAGAGGATAACAGAGGAGATGACCAAAGAAATATGATGAAAGGGTTAAGAATCCAATCATGATTTGATAACTAGACCAAGTCACATGACAATTGGCATGTGTTCTAAAAAGTCGTTTGAGGTTACAAAACCTCAACCGAATAGCCTAGGTCGCAATCGAGTAGATTGTAACTCGACTGAATAGATTTGAGTTCAGCCGAGTAGCCCGGGTAAGACCTGACCATAATAGAAATCAATTGAAATTGGTTTGCTCGGTGATCGGCATTCTCGAGTAGAGTAGTATGTGCCGAGCAGAGCCTAACGAAATATGTTTAGAAATAGATTGAATGAGAATGAGAATCTAACTCTACCTAATAGTGATGAAGACTTATATATAACTAGGTTATCCTAAAAATTTGAGGCGATTGACGGGATAAAGCCCTAGCATTAATTAAGGTGCACATTGTAAACATGTAACCTATAAAATTAACCAGATTGAAAGTCGAATTTGACTACAAAGATGACTTAATGAATCTGGCTAGGTTCAGGGTGTATTACCTAACTCCTACCAAGATTATAAGTCCGACTTGATTGGGAAGATGTTCTTACAAATTCTTTTTTCTCTACAATTGGCTTGCGTAACTTCAAATCACTTGTTGACTTGAACATTGGAGTGTCTTCGACCGATCAAACTCTAGTCCCTGATAATTTCTTTATTTTGCGGGAAAGTGGTGCACTTTGTTCGTTTATCTCAAAACCAAACACTCAAGTTTTCACATCATCGTCAATAAAAGATGTGAGATTTTTTTTTTCTCATACATATGGGCACTAGTAATATCCCACTGAAGCTCGCATAGGTAGGACATAGAGATGTAATTTGGATGGACTAATTCAAACCCGATCCCAACCCAAAATGTTTAGTGTCTAGACAAAAATATTCAATCTGCTTTAAATTTTGACAATGCTCAAGTTGGGATCTTGGTTTTCATGATCCAACTAGAGTTACTATATTAAGGCTCAATGCAAATACAACCCAAATTTTAAGATCATGTACATAATTTGAGAATTTAACTCTATAATAAATACTGAATTTCAATTCAAAATTAAACTTATAATTAAACAATAATTTTGACCCAACCATGAAATTCAACGCCAATAGTATTCTTTTCTTTTCTTTTCTTTTTGGGTCTGAAACACCAATTGTATTAAGGATAAGAGTTCGGACTGAATTTGAATTTACGTTCAACTCGTAAATGTTTCATAAAGTGAGTTGAGCCAAACCAATCTCTCAATCTCCCCGAGTTACACTCCTAGTAATAGAGAGACTCCCTGTATAGAGAGAGAGAGGTTTCAGTCGTGGCCATCTTTTCACAAATGGGGAAAATAAAAATATTTGATCTTTCTCGCACTCTGATAGCATTTAACATTGAAAAAGTTTAAGCCTTTACCAAACTTGGTTGCAGTGGGACTTGGAGAAGTTAAAGTGATTCACCACATACAAGCCCAAGATGGTTTGGGGTTGGGTTTATATATGGGGTCGACCGGGAATTAGCCGACACCAACGCTAATTCACTGTCTTCATAGCTAGGTGTTGCTACTTGATATCTAGAGTTAATTCAATGATAGAAGTGTATTATTTCGACAAATTCAGTCTCAATTTGCATTATTCTTTTTTAAGTGCGCCTCAAGACACCTTAATTGCATACTAATAAGAGCATAAATATATCTTGTTAAGTTCTTCAATCTTTTGAGCAGGAGTTTTGAGGAGTAAATGCCGCAAATTCTAAGTATGAAAAAAGTCACCATTTTGAGGAGGCAAGTCGCCCCCCACCCCCAATGTTTTCAAGTAAATGTAAGTTGGAAATTATAAGGGTAAGGTTATGTACCTACTTATTGTACTATAATTGGTGATATTCGATATTAAGTCGTGTCTAGGGATGAACATGGTCTTAATCTCCTTGGCAAATTCAATAATTATCCGTCTTTGAAGTTTAGGAAAATTGAACTTAACTAATCTCATCTTTGAAACCTCACATTATTCTTTTGTGAATGTATTTTGATGAGTCGGGATTTGATTGGGTCAAGCCCAATTAGTTAAGTAAATTCAAATAACCTACAAAGTTAAGTCAAGTCCAACTCACGGATACAATTTAGCTCAAAGTTCAAAGAGTTTAGGAAGATCAACACACGTAAGGAGTAAGCACTNAGCCCAATTAGTTAAGTAAATTCAAATAACCTACAAAGTTAAGTCAAGTCCAACTCATGGATACAATTTAGCTCAAAGTTCAAAGAGTTTAGGAAGATCAACACACGTGAGGAATAAGTACCNGATGGTTCCATTGAACGTTACAAGGCACGCCTTGTGGCTAAAGGTTACACCCAAGAACAGGGCATTGATTTTGCTAACACTTTCAGCCCAGTCGCTAAAGCAACCACAGTTCGGGTCCTTCTCTCACTTGCTATTTCTCGACAATGGAGTATTCGCCAGCTAGACGTCAAAAATGCTTTTCTCCCTGGTACTTTGACTGAAGAAGTTTATATGTCACAACCTCCTGGCTTCATACACCCTTCCTTTCCACACCATGTTTGCAAATTACAACGTTCAATTTATGGCTTGCGCCAAGCACCTCGGGTATGGTTTCAAAGTTTCAGTCAAGCCTTAACTTCTCTCGGTTTCAAATCTAGCAAGGCTGATAATTCCCTTTTTACTTGGCATTTTTCCGCTAGCACGGTATTGCTTCTTGTCTATGTTGATGATATCATTATTACAGACTCTTCAGATTCTCTTGTTCATCGCATCATTGATCAGCTCTCTCAACGATTTCTTATGAAAGACCTTGGTGATCTTCATTATTTTCCTTGGTCTTGAGGCCCATCGCAGCTCCACACAGCTTCGTCTCACGCAAACTAAGTATTTACTTTCTATACTTAAGTCCACCAACATGCTTGACTGTAAACCGCAATCTACTCCTGTTATCTCTGGTCGGAAACTTTCAATTACTGATGGCCAGTTGTTACTTGATCCTCACGAATATCGCCGTATTGTTGGTGTTCTTCAATATCTTACCTTTACACGGCCGATATTTCTTATTCAGTTCAACAGGTCTGCCAATTTATGCAGACTCCTCGTGATGTTCACCTCCAAGTCGTTAAGCGCATTTTGCGCTATCTCAAAGGCATCCTTGGTTATGGCATTTGCTTCTATGCCAATACGCGTCCGGACTTGGCTTGCTTTGTCGATGCCGATTGGGCCAGTTGCCCTGACACTCGTCGCTCCACAATGGGCCACTGTGTTTTTCTCGGCTCTAATCTAATTTCTTGGAGTGCCAAGAAACAGTTAACGGTTGCACTCTCTAGCACAGAGGCTGAGTATAAAGCCCTAACTCATGCCTCTGCGGATCTCTTATGGATTTCTTATATCCTTCGGGACATTGGCTATTGCACTCCTCTACCTTGTACACTATACTCTGATAACATGGGTGCGACTCAATTGGCACAAAATCCCGTCTTCCATGCTCGTACTAAACATGTTGAATTGTCTTATCATTTTATTCGTGAATTGGTCTCCACGGGCTTCCTTCAGGTCTTATTTGTGCGCTCCAACAATCAGCTTGCCGATATTTTTACCAAATAGTTACCATCTCCATCATTCCGTTTCTTTCGTGACAAGTTGTTGTGGCATCCTCCCCATCACCTTGAGGGGGCATGATAGGATTCAAGATATTTACAGCTATAATTTAGGCAATTGACTCTCTCATCTTAGCTAGAGTTTAGGCTATAAACTAGGCAAGTAATATGATTCTAGTTAATATTTGTATAGCTGTTAAAATGTGTGTATATTGGACTATAAATACAATGCAATCCCGACCTTAAAGGTTGAGCTATTCTTTCTAAATATTCTCTCTTCCTTTCAATTACCCTTCATTTTTTCCAAATAAACTCTCAATTCTACTGTTGAATGTCCAGTTTGTCTTTGGTGGTACTATGGTAACGGATTCGAACATTCCAGATCAATAATTATAGGTCAAATTGAACATTCTACAGCGAGTGAGAATCTCAAAATAACGTGGAGGTTAGTACGTCTGGTCTCTCTTGACCACTTTTTTTACCAGCAAAAAACAAAACGTTAACCGTGTGTGCATGACATCTAATTTTACAAAATTCTTATTAGAAGTGTTATAATACACTAAAAGTTGTGCAGGTGGTGATAATTTGGGGACTCCTAATGAACAAGTAACCAAACCTACAAAACTCGTTGCTTCTAGTGCAACTAATAAAAAATCTAAAAAGAAAAATTCAGCAATTGAGAGCAAATGAAGTGGCAATGGTCTCCTACACCACATTACAAAAAGAAAGTTGACGGGGTTGTTAAAACCATTTTAATACATTTTTCCTTAATATATTTCTTGAAATATCAAAACGATCCGACGTGAGCTTAAGTAGCATTTTTCATTTACTAAAGATATAACACTTTATCATCTGATATTGTATAAATTTAAAATGGATTCCTAATGATCAAAATTACAATAGCTGAAAGAATTGGCTTTCTAATGTTTGTTACAGGGGATTGGTGAACATGGTGTGTGTTTGTGGGAGATTTGGGCAGTTGTTGATTAGGTTCGTATTGAGGAATGTTTCAATTGATTGGTTTACGATCGAATGGTAGAGGATAACAGAGGAGATGACCAAAGAAATATGATGAAAGGGTTAAGAATCCAATCATGATTTGATAACTAGACCAAGTCACATGACAATTGGCATGTGTTCTAAAAAGTCGTTTGAGGTTACAAAACCTCAACCGAATAGCCTAGGTCGCAATCGAGTAGATTGTAACTCGACTGAATAGATTTGAGTTCAGCCGAGTAGCCCGGGTAAGACCTGACCATAATAGAAATCAATTGAAATTGGTTTGCTCGGTGATCGGCATTCTCGAGTAGAGTAGTATGTGCCGAGCAGAGCCTAACGAAATATGTTTAGAAATAGATTGAATGAGAATGAGAATCTAACTCTACCTAATAGTGATGAAGACTTATATATAACTAGGTTATCCTAAAAATTTGAGGCGATTGACGGGATAAAGCCCTAGCATTAATTAAGGTGCACATTGTAAACATGTAACCTATAAAATTAACCAGATTGAAAGTCGAATTTGACTACAAAGATGACTTAATGAATCTGGCTAGGTTCAGGGTGTATTACCTAACTCCTACCAAGATTATAAGTCCGACTTGATTGGGAAGATGTTCCTACAAATTCTTTTTTCTCTACAATTGGCTTGCGTAACTTCAAATCACTTGCTGACTTGAACATTGGAGTGTCTTCGACCGATCAAACTCTAGTCCCTGATAATTTCTTTATTTTGCGGGAAAGTGGTGCACTTTGTTCGTTTATCTCAAAACCAAACACTCAAGTTTTCACATCATCGTCAATAAAAGATGTGAGATTTTTTTTTTCTCATACATATGGGCACTAGTAATATCCCACTGAAGCTCGCATAGGTAGGACATAGAGATGTAATTTGGATGGACTAATTCAAACCCGATCCCAACCCAAAATGTTTAGTGTCTAGACAAAAATATTCAATCTGCTTTAAATTTTGACAATGCTCAAGTTGGGATCTTGGTTTTCATGATCCAACTAGAGTTACTATATTAAGGCTCAATGCAAATACAACCCAAATTTTAAGATCATGTACATAATTTGAGAATTTAACTCTATAATAAATACTGAATTTCAATTCAAAATTAAACTTATAATTAAACAATAATTTTGACCCAACCATGAAATTCAACGCCAATAGTATTCTTTTCTTTTCTTTTCTTTTTGGGTCTGAAACACCAATTGTATTAAGGATAAGAGTTCGGACTGAATTTGAATTTACGTTCAACTCGTAAATGTTTCATAAAGTGAGTTGAGCCAAACCAATCTCTCAATCTCCCCGAGTTACACTCCTAGTAATAGAGAGACTCCCTGTATAGAGAGAGAGAGGTTTCAGTCGTGGCCATCTTTTCACAAATGGGGAAAATAAAAATATTTGATCTTTCTCGCACTCTGATAGCATTTAACATTGAAAAAGTTTAAGCCTTTACCAAACTTGGTTGCAGTGGGACTTGGAGAAGTTAAAGTGATTCACCACATACAAGCCCAAGATGGTTTGGGGTTGGGTTTATATATGGGGTCGACCGGGAATTAGCCGACACCAACGCTAATTCACTGTCTTCATAGCTAGGTGTTGCTACTTGATATCTAGAGTTAATTCAATGATAGAAGTGTATTATTTCGACAAATTCAGTCTCAATTTGCATTATTCTTTTTTAAGTGCGCCTCAAGACACCTTAATTGCATACTAATAAGAGCATAAATATATCTTGTTAAGTTCTTCAATCTTTTGAGCAGGAGTTTTGAGGAGTAAATGCCGCAAATTCTAAGTATGAAAAAAGTCACCATTTTGAGGAGGCAAGTCGCCCCCCACCCCCAATGTTTTCAAGTAAATGTAAGTTGGAAATTATAAGGGTAAGGTTATGTACCTACTTATTGTACTATAATTGGTGATAGTCGATATTAAGTCGTGTCTAGGGATGAACATGGTCTTAATCTCCTTGGCAAATTCAATAATTATCCGTCTTTGAAGTTTAGGAAAATTGAACTTAACTAATCTCATCTTTGAAACCTCACATTATTCTTTTGTGAATTTATTTTGATGAGTCGGGATTTGATTGGGTCAAGCCCAATTAGTTAAGTAAATTCAAATAACCTACAAAGTTAAGTCAAGTCCAACTCATGGATACAATTTAGCTCAAAGTTCAAAGAGTTTAGGAAGATCAACACACGTGAGGAATAAGTACCGGAATAATCACTATTCGAAGATCAAGACTATCTTTAATTGTATCAATCTTTAACTGTAGTTATCCACTTCAAAGAACTAATCACTTATCTCATCATGCCACCGCCTCAACCAAGGATCTATGCTTATAAATTATAAGCTCTCTCCACATGAGAGGAACATCTCTTTACACATTTTTGCACGACTATCTCTCTTATAGCTACCCAACCTCACTTAGAGGTTACACTTACTCTCTCTCATCCACTGACTACTTTATCAATAAAGTCCTCCGGCCACCGTTGCCACCTTCAAAATGAAGTAAGTCATCCTGACCAAACCGCTCTATATCACATTTATATTTACTACATTTAGTACTCATATTAATTACTCGACAGATGGTGTATAAATTTACTTTTGTACATNATCCACTGACTACTTTATCAATAAAGTCCTCCGGCCACCGTTGCCACCTTCAAAATGGAGTAGGTCATCCTGACCAAACCGCTCTATATCACCTTTATATTTACTACATTTAGTACTCATATTAATTACTCGACAGATGGTGTATAAATTTACTTTTGTACATTATTATATTTTATGACTGCATTTTTTTCCCCAAAAAAAAAAAAAAGAATGTATGAAAAGGAGCCTACTCAAAAGGAGCTTGTCGATTAGGCAGAGACCGAGAAGCATGGGCAAAAAGAAAGGATAAAGACACATCATTCATGTTTCAACCTACTCAAGTCTTCAAGCCTGACATTTTATGTGTTATCCAGGCTGGAGCAAGGGTGATCAACCCATCAGTCGTATCATATTCACATGGAGGATAATTTTTTGTATCCTAATGAAATTATTATTTTTTTAGTTTAAATTATCTATCTATATCTATGGTGGTATTTGATAAAACTAAAAGCTGAAATATGAAAATTGAAAGCTGAAGTCTGAATGGTGAATGTTGAATTCATGGACTGTTTGGTACTCATTAAAATTTAAGTATTGAATTGAACTAAACTGTTTGATAATTACATAGAGTTGACGTCTGAAAATAAATTAATTTTCAATTTTACCCTTTCACTCTCTATTTTGAAAATATTTATAAAATATGTTTTTATCTAATAAAAAACTACAAATGCATGTAAAAGAAATATTGAACTAGAAAAGAATTGAATAATAACAAATAAATGTGCAGAGTGTGTGTGTGTATGCATGTGTAGAGTATTTATGTGTGTGTATGTGTATACTTTTTATGTATTGTGTGTGTGTTATTAGGTGTGTATGTGTGCAATGAAGAAGAAAAGGGGAGAAATAACTTATCTGTGTGGTCCCCGAAGAAGACGGTGGTGAGGAGGATAGATTAGGGGTTCGGTGAGAACACTAATTAGAGTTTTAATAGAATTGTGAAATATTTAGGGGTAGAATTGTCATATTGTAAATATTATTAAAAGTATTTTTGTTGAGCGCNATAACTTATCTGTGTGGTCCCCGAAGAAGACGGTGGTGAGGAGGATAGATTAGGGGTATGGTGAGAACACTAATTAGAGTTTTAATAGAATTGTGAAATATTTAGGGGTAGAATTGTCATATTGTAAATATTATTAAAAATATTTTTGTTGAGCGTNTTTACAGCTATAATTTAGGCAATTGACTCTCTCATCTTAGCTAGAGTTTAGGCTATAAACTAGGCAAGTAATATGATTCTAGTTAATATTTGTATAGCTGTTAAAATGTGTGTATATTGGACTATAAATACAATGCAATCCCGACCTTAAAGGTTGAGCTATTCTTTCTAAATATTCTCTCTTCCTTTCAATTACCCTTCATTTTTTCCAAATAAACTCTCAATTCTACTGTTGAATGTCCAGTTTGTCTTTGGTGGTACTATGGTAACGGATTCGAACATTCCAGATCAATAATTATAGGTCAAATTGAACATTCTACAGCGAGTGAGAATCTCAAAATAACGTGGAGGTTAGTACGTCTGGTCTCTCTTGACCACTTTTTTTACCAGCAAAAAACAAAACGTTAACCGTGTGTGCATGACATCTAATTTTACAAAATTCTTATTAGAAGTGTTATAATACACTAAAAGTTGTGCAGGTGGTGATAATTTGGGGACTCCTAATGAACAAGTAACCAAACCTACAAAACTCGTTGCTTCTAGTGCAACTAATAAAAAATCTAAAAAGAAAAATTCAGCAATTGAGAGCAAATGAAGTGGCAATGGTCTCCTACACCACATTACAAAAAGAAAGTTGACGGGGTTGTTAAAACCATTTTAATACATTTTTCCTTAATATATTTCTTGAAATATCAAAACGATCCGACGTGAGCTTAAGTAGCATTTTTCATTTACTAAAGATATAACACTTTATCATCTGATATTGTATAAATTTAAAATGGATTCCTAATGATCAAAATTACAATAGCTGAAAGAATTGGCTTTCTAATGTTTGTTACAGGGGATTGGTGAACATGGTGTGTGTTTGTGGGAGATTTGGGCAGTTGTTGATTAGGTTCGTATTGAGGAATGTTTCAATTGATTGGTTTACGATCGAATGGTAGAGGATAACAGAGGAGATGACCAAAGAAATATGATGAAAGGGTTAAGAATCCAATCATGATTTGATAACTAGACCAAGTCACATGACAATTGGCATGTGTTCTAAAAAGTCGTTTGAGGTTACAAAACCTCAACCGAATAGACTAGGTCGCAATCGAGTAGATTGTAACTCGACTGAATAGATTTGAGTTCAGCCGAGTAGCCCGGGTAAGACCTGACCATAATAGAAATCAATTGAAATTGGTTTGCTCGGTGATCGGCATTCTCGAGTAGAGTAGTATGTGCCGAGCAGAGCCTAACGAAATATGTTTAGAAATAGATTGAATGAGAATGAGAATCTAACTCTACCTAATAGTGATGAAGACTTATATATAACTAGGTTATCCTAAAAATTTGAGGCGATTGACGGGATAAAGCCCTAGCATTAATTAAGGTGCACATTGTAAACATGTAACCTATAAAATTAACCAGATTGAAAGTCGAATTTGACTACAAAGATGACTTAATGAATCTGGCTAGGTTCAGGGTGTATTACCTAACTCCTACCAAGATTATAAGTCCGACTTGATTGGGAAGATGTTCCTACAAATTCTTTTTTCTCTACAATTGGCTTGCGTAACTTCAAATCACTTGTTGACTTGAACATTGGAGTGTCTTCGACCGATCAAACTCTAGTCCCTGATAATTTCTTTATTTTGCGGGAAAGTGGTGCACTTTGTTCGTTTATCTCAAAACCAAACACTCAAGTTTTCACATCATCGTCAATAAAAGATGTGAGATTTTTTTTTTCTCATACATATGGGCACTAGTAATATCCCACTGAAGCTCGCATAGGTAGGACATAGAGATGTAATTTGGATGGACTAATTCAAACCCGATCCCAACCCAACCCAACCCAACCCAAAATGTTTAGTGTCTAGACAAAAATATTCAATCTGCTTTAAATTTTGACAATGCTCAAGTTGGGATCTTGGTTTTCATGATCCAACTAGAGTTACTATATTAAGGCTCAATGCAAATACAACCCAAATTTTAAGATCATGTACATAATTTGAGAATTTAACTCTATAATAAATACTGAATTTCAATTCAAAATTAAACTTATAATTAAACAATAATTTTGACCCAACCATGAAATTCAACGCCAATAGTATTCTTTTCTTTTCTTTTCTTTTTGGGTCTGAAACACCAATTGTATTAAGGATAAGAGTTCGGACTGAATTTGAATTTACGTTCAACTCGTAAATGTTTCATAAAGTGAGTTGAGCCAAACCAATCTCTCAATCTCCCCGAGTTACACTCCTAGTAATAGAGAGACTCCCTGTATAGAGAGAGAGAGGTTTCAGTCGTGGCCATCTTTTCACAAATGGGGAAAATAAAAATATTTGATCTTTCTCGCACTCTGATAGCATTTAACATTGAAAAAGTTTAAGCCTTTACCAAACTTGGTTGCAGTGGGACTTGGAGAAGTTAAAGTGATTCACCACATACAAGCCCAAGATGGTTTGGGGTTGGGTTTATATATGGGGTCGACCGGGAATTAGCCGACACCAACGCTAATTCACTGTCTTCATAGCTAGGTGTTGCTACTTGATATCTAGAGTTAATTCAATGATAGAAGTGTATTATTTCGACAAATTCAGTCTCAATTTGCATTATTCTTTTTTAAGTGTGCCTCAAGACACCTTAATTGCATACTAATAAGAGCATAAATATATCTTGTTAAGTTCTTCAATCTTTTGAGCAGGAGTTTTGAGGAGTAAATGCCGCAAATTCTAAGTATGAAAAAAGTCACCATTTTGAGGAGGCAAGTCGCCCCCCACCCCCAATGTTTTCAAGTAAATGTAAGTTGGAAATTATAAGGGTAAGGTTATGTACCTACTTATTGTACTATAATTGGTGATATTCGATATTAAGTCGTGTCTAGGGATGAACATGGTCTTAATCTCCTTGGCAAATTCAATAATTATCCGTCTTTGAAGTTTAGGAAAATTGAACTTAACTAATCTCATCTTTGAAACCTCACATTATTCTTTTGTGAATGTATTTTGATGAGTCGGGATTTGATTGGGTCAAGCCCAATTAGTTAAGTAAATTCAAATAACCTACAAAGTTAAGTCAAGTCCAACTCACGGATACAATTTAGCTCAAAGTTCAAAGAGTTTAGGAAGATCAACACACGTAAGGAGTAAGCACTGGAATAATCACTATTCGAAGATCAAGACTATCTTTAATTGTATCAATCTTTAACTGTAGTTATCCACTTCAAAGAACTAATCACTTATCTCATCATGCCACCGCCTCAACCAAGGATCTATGCTTATAAATTATAAGCTCTCTCCACATGAGAGGAGCATCTCTTTACACATTTTTGCACGACTATCTCTCTTATAGCTACCCAACCTCACTTAGAGGTTACACTTACTCTCTCTCATCCACTGACTACTTTATCAATAAAGTCCTCCGGCCACCGTTGCCACCTTCAAAATGAAGTAAGTCATCCTGACCAAACCGCTCTATATCACCTTTATATTTACTACATTTAGTACTCATATTAATTACTCGACAGATGGTGTATAAATTTACTTTTGTACATTATTATATTTTATGACTGCAATTTTTTCCCCCAAAAAAAAAAAAAGAATGTATGAAAAGGAGCCTACTCAAAAGGAGCTTGTCGATTAGGCAGAGACCGAGAAGCATGGGCAAAAAGAAAGGATAAAGACACATCATTCATGTTTCAACCAACTCAAGTCTTCAAGCCTGACATTTTATGTGTTATCCAGGCTGGAGCAAGGGTGATCAACCCATCAGTCGTATCATATTCACATGGAGGATAATTTTTTGTATCCTAATGAAATTATTATTTTTTTAGTTTAAATTATCTATCTATATCTATGGTGGTATTTGATAAAACTAAAAGCTAAAATATGAAAATTGAAAGCTGAAGTCTGAATGGTGAATGTTGAATTCATGGACTGTTTGGTACTCATTAAAATTTAAGTATTGAATTGAACTAAACTGTTTGATAATTACATAGAGTTGACGTCTGAAAATAAATTAATTTTCAATTTTACCCTTTCACTCTCTATTTTGAAAATATTTATAAAATATGTTTTTATCTAATAAAAAACTACAAATGCATGTAAAAGAAATATTGAACTAGAAAAGAATTGAATAATAACAAATAAATGTGCAGAGTGTGTGTGTGTATGCATGTGTAGAGTATTTATGTGTGTGTATGTGTATACTTTTTATGTATTGTGTGTGTGTTATTAGGTGTGTATGTGTGCAATGAAGAAGAAAAGGGGAGAAATAACTTATCTGTGTGGTCCCCGAAGAAGACGGTGGTGAGGAGGATAGATTAGGGGTTCGGTGAGAACACTAATTAGAGTTTTAATAGAATTGTGAAATATTTAGGGGTAGAATTGTCATATTGTAAATATTATTAAAAGTATTTTTGTTGAGCGCTTTCAAAATTATATAAGAGATCTTCTACTTAATATTGTAATTTATTTTAAGAAGTAATACATTAGGATATTTAAATTTTAATTATCAAACGAGCATAATTAATAAGTGTGAAATACATTCATTTTAAGTGCTGAATTTAGGTTAACAAACACACCCTATATCTCAGCATTTGTGAAAAACTTTTGATTTTCTATTTTATTCATAATTTTTACTATAAAGTCAATTATACCCCCACATGTTCTTATTAATGTCATTTTTTTTCCATTTCTNTTTTAAGTGCTGAATTTAGGTTAACAAACACACCCTATATCTCAGCATTTGTGAAAATTTTTTGATTTTCTATTTTATTCATAATTTTTACTATAAAGTCAATTATACCCCCACATGTTCTTATTAATGTCATTTTTTTTTCCATTTCATGCCTTATTAACCTACAAATTTTATATGAACCAAAACTCTTCTTTACAAATAGCATTAGGTCTCTAAATATTTTTTTTCCCAATTAAACTTTGACAGTGTGAGGATATAATTTATATTTATACTATTCTAAAATGTCAACAAAGGTAAAAAAATTTTGATTGACTATTATGTCCCTATTAAAAAGGTAAAAGACATATTTTTATGTATTTAACTATCCAATATTAATTAAATATGCAAATGACCCTTCAAATATTTTCATTTTCTTAGTTATTTGTTTATATTATTATGTTACATTATATTAAATGCCTATTTCACCCTTGAACAATTGTATAATACCATTTCTATAACCACTCATGCCACTCAACTAGCTGTTGATTCATATGCTTTTTACGGTGTAGTCGGTTTCCATTTTAACCGATTAAATTGGGACCTCACAAATCCTGAAAAAAAATATACAATTGATTGTAGACCTTACAAATTTTGAATATTTCCAAGTAAATATTCAATCACGTAAAATGTACTACTATGTGAATTGTCTACTTTGTCTCTTCACCAACCTATTGCACTTTAATTTCTTTCACTTTCAATGTATGCTTGTGTATTCTCTGTGTGCACATGTGGGTTTCCTATGTCTGATTTAGCATTTTGTTTTTCTCTTCTAATTAGGTTTGCGCATTTTGACAGTGTATAAAGATCTTCGTTAGTGNAATAGATTGAATGAGAATGAGAATCTAACTCTACCTAATAGTGATGAAGACTTATATATAACTAGGTTATCCTAAAAATTTGAGGCGATTGACGGGATAAAGCCCTAGCATTAATTAAGGTGCACATTGTAAACATGTAACCTATAAAATTAACCAGATTGAAAGTCGAATTTGACTACAAAGATGACTTAATGAATCTGGCTAGGTTCAGGGTGTATTACCTAACTCCTACCAAGATTATAAGTCCGACTTGATTGGGAAGATGTTCCTACAAATTCTTTTTTCTCTACAATTGGCTTGCGTAACTTCAAATCACTTGCNGGTGTATTACCTAACTCCTACCAAGATTATAAGTCCGACTTGATTGGGAAGATGTTCTTACAAATTCTTTTTTCTCTACAATTGGCTTGCGTAACTTCAAATCACTTGCTGACTTGAACATTGGAGTGTCTTCGACCGATCAAACTCTAGTCCCTGATAATTTCTTTATTTTGCGGGAAAGTGGTGCACTTTGTTCGTTTATCTCAAAACCAAACACTCAAGTTTTCACATCATCGTCAATAAAAGATGTGAGATTTTTTTTTTCTCATACATATGGGCACTAGTAATATCCCACTGAAGCTCGCATAGGTAGGACATAGAGATGTAATTTGGATGGACTAATTCAAACCCGATCCCAACCCAACCCAACCCAACCCAAAATGTTTAGTGTCTAGACAAAAATATTCAATCTGCTTTAAATTTTGACAATGCTCAAGTTGGGATCTTGGTTTTCATGATCCAACTAGAGTTACTATATTAAGGCTCAATGCAAATACAACCCAAATTTTAAGATCATGTACATAATTTGAGAATTTAACTCTATAATAAATACTGAATTTCAATTCAAAATTAAACTTATAATTAAACAATAATTTTGACCCAACCATGAAATTCAACGCCAATAGTATTCTTTTCTTTTCTTTTCTTTTTGGGTCTGAAACACCAATTGTATTAAGGATAAGAGTTCGGACTGAATTTGAATTTACGTTCAACTCGTAAATGTTTCATAAAGTGAGTTGAGCCAAACCAATCTCTCAATCTCCCCGAGTTACACTCCTAGTAATAGAGAGACTCCCTGTATAGAGAGAGAGAGGTTTCAGTCGTGGCCATCTTTTCACAAATGGGGAAAATAAAAATATTTGATCTTTCTCGCACTCTGATAGCATTTAACATTGAAAAAGTTTAAGCCTTTACCAAACTTGGTTGCAGTGGGACTTGGAGAAGTTAAAGTGATTCACCACATACAAGCCCAAGATGGTTTGGGGTTGGGTTTATATATGGGGTCGACCGGGAATTAGCCGACACCAACGCTAATTCACTGTCTTCATAGCTAGGTGTTGCTACTTGATATCTAGAGTTAATTCAATGATAGAAGTGTATTATTTCGACAAATTCAGTCTCAATTTGCATTATTCTTTTTTAAGTGTGCCTCAAGACACCTTAATTGCATACTAATAAGAGCATAAATATATCTTGTTAAGTTCTTCAATCTTTTGAGCAGGAGTTTTGAGGAGTAAATGCCGCAAATTCTAAGTATGAAAAAAGTCACCATTTTGAGGAGGCAAGTCGCCCCCCACCCCCAATGTTTTCAAGTAAATGTAAGTTGGAAATGATAAGGGTAAGGTTATGTACCTACTTATTGTACTATAATTGGTGATAGTCGATATTAAGTCGTGTCTAGGGATGAACATGGTCTTAATCTCCTTGGCAAATTCAATAATTATCCGTCTTTGAAGTTTAGGAAAATTGAACTTAACTAATCTCATCTTTGAAACCTCACATTATTCTTTTGTGAATTTATTTTGATGAGTCGGGATTTGATTGGGTCAAGCCCAATTAGTTAAGTAAATTCAAATAACCTACAAAGTTAAGTCAAGTCCAACTCATGGATACAATTTAGCTCAAAGTTCAAAGAGTTTAGGAAGATCAACACACGTGAGGAATAAGTACCGGAATAATCACTATTCGAAGATCAAGACTATCTTTAATTGTATCAATCTTTAACTGTAGTTATCCACTTCAAAGAACTAATCACTTATCTCATCATGCCACCGCCTCAACCAAGGATCTATGCTTATAAATTATAAGCTCTCTCCACATGAGAGGAACATCTCTTTACACATTTTTGCACGACTATCTCTCTTATAGCTACCCAACCTCACTTAGAGGTTACACTTACTCTCTCTCATCCACTGACTACTTTATCAATAAAGTCCTCCGGCCACCGTTGCCACCTTCAAAATGAAGTAAGTCATCCTGACCAAACCGCTCTATATCACATTTATATTTACTACATTTAGTACTCATATTAATTACTCGACAGATGGTGTATAAATTTACTTTTGTACATTATCATATTTTATGACTGCATTTTTTTCCCCAAAAAAAAAAAAAGAATGTATGAAAAGGAGCCTACTCAAAAGGAGCTTGTCGATTAGGCAGAGACCGAGAAGCATGGGCAAAAAGAAAGGATAAAGACACATCATTCATGTTTCAACCTACTCAAGTCTTCAAGCCTGACATTTTATGTGTTATCCAGGCTGGAGCAAGGGTGATCAACCCATCAGTCGTATCATATTCACATGGAGGATAATTTTTTGTATCCTAATGAAATTATTATTTTTTTAGTTTAAATTATCTATCTATATCTATGGTGGTATTTGATAAAACTAAAAGCTAAAATATGAAAATTGAAAGCTGAAGTCTGAATGGTGAATGTTGAATTCATGGACTGTTTGGTACTCATTAAAATTTAAGTATTGAATTGAACTAAACTGTTTGATAATTACATAGAGTTGACGTCTGAAAATAAATTAATTTTCAATTTTACCCTTTCACTCTCTATTTTGAAAATATTTATAAAATATGTTTTTATCTAATAAAAAACTACAAATGCATGTAAAAGAAATATTGAACTAGAAAAGAATTGAATAATAACAAATAAATGTGCAGAGTGTGTGTGTGTATGCATGTGTAGAGTATTTATGTGTGTGTATGTGTATACTTTTTATGTATTGTGTGTGTGTTATTAGGTGTGTATGTGTGCAATGAAGAAGAAAAGGGGAGAAATAACTTATCTGTGTGGTCCCCGAAGAAGACGGTGGTGAGGAGGATAGATTAGGGGTTCGGTGAGAACACTAATTAGAGTTTTAATAGAATTGTGAAATATTTAGGGGTAGAATTGTCATATTGTAAATATTATTAAAAGTATTTTTGTTGAGCGCTTTCAAAATTATATAAGAGATCTTCTACTTAATATTGTAATTTATTTTAAGAAGTAATACATTAGGATATTTAAATTTTAATTATCAAACGAGCATAATTAATAAGTGTGAAATACATTCATTTTAAGTGCTGAATTTAGGTTAACAAACACACCCTATATCTCAGCATTTGTGAAAAACTTTTGATTTTCTATTTTATTCATAATTTTTACTATAAAGTCAATTATACCCCCACATGTTCTTATTAATGTCATTTTTTTTCCATTTCTTGCCTTATTAACCTACAAATTTTATATGAACCAAAACTCTTCTTTACAAATAGCATTAGGTCTCTAAATATTTTTTTTCCCAATTAAACTTTGACAGTGTGAGGATATAATTTATATTTATACTATTCTAAAATGTCAACAAAGGTAAAAAAAATTTGATTGACTATTATGTCCCTATTAAAAAGGTAAAAGACATATTTTTATGTATTTAACTATCCAATATTAATTAAATATGCAAATGACCCTTCAAATATTTTCATTTTCTTAGTTATTTGTTTATATTATTATGTTACATTATATTAAATGCCTATTTCACCCTTGAACAATTGTATAATACCATTTCTATAACCACTCATGCCACTCAACTAGCTGTTGATTCATATGCTTTTTACGGTGTAGTCGGTTTCCATTTTAACCGATTAAATTGGGACCTCACAAATCCTGAAAAAAAATATACAATTGATTGTAGACCTTACAAATTTTCAATATTTCCAAGTAAATATTCAATCACGTAAAATGTACTACTATGTGAATTGTCTACTTTGTCTCTTCACCAACCTATTGCACTTTAATTTCTTTCACTTTCAATGTATGCTTGTGTATTCTCTGTGTGCACATGTGGGTTTCCTATGTCTGATTTAGCATTTTGTTTTTCTCTTCTAATTAGGTTTGCGCATTTTGACAGTGTATAAAGATCTTCGTTAGTGAGTAAACCGATTGTATACCACCACTGATAAACACCAAAATAAACGATATTCACTGAGCCAAGAGCACCCTCTCGAATAAAGGCTTCCACAGCCGATTGACCAAAATGAGGATCCTAAATTGCATAAGCAATAAGTCTTACATGTAAAGGGTCCTGTACTCGTGACTAAAAATTTCCTTGTCAAGCTACATGAAACAGATTTTCGGAAATCCACAAATCTATCTAGGAGTGATGAGGATCGTGTAGGAATTGGATAGATATTATAGATTAATTATGATAGTTATTTAGATACTTTTAATATTTAGCTTTTATGTAATTTCTTTTAACTTTTAAGGGTTTAGTTGTCATTATGATTATTTATTTCTTTTAGAATTCTTTTAGGATTTGTGATCTCTCTATATATATAGGAGATATGTTATTTGTTTTAGGTAGACTTTGATTATTGATGTTGAATTTTTTTTGGTGGTTTGTGGCTATAAGAGTCAAAGTGGTTTCAATTCTCTAGTAGTTCATCTGATTAATTGTTGTTCATTACTAATATAAATATGCATAAGTTGTTCTACTGGCCCAAACCCAAAACGAATAAGGGGTAGAAATCGCTACGGATCTCATTCCTTCACTTGAAGGATTCCGGCTGACCTGGCGGCACCGAGCCCCAGTAGCCTTTACCTCTCTTCGCCAATAGGACCATTTCCTAAAGCAATCCCACATCGGAAGAGAGTCGTCTTCCCCCCTGCCATAAGTGGTAGAATTTGGATGTCCGTAACCAAAAGAATGGCCATGGGCAAGGGATTTTTTGAATACTATTTCTGTTGGTATTCTGACTGGCTACATTTTAACCTTATTTGGTTCACTTTCTTAGAAAAGAAATCACTTTTTGAGGAAAAAAAAACCTTTATGTGGCTCTGAGTTCGTTACACCACTGTGATCACTCATGAAATTTAAAGAAATATTGCCAAGAATATGATATGCAAAAGATCAAGGAACTAGAAATTGAATTCTCGGATAGAGTAAAAGAACTTGTATGGCCTTTAGGCCAAGATCAAATGTAGTACTTAATCTTATAAGTTAGAATTTGTTAAAACGTAATAGTATTTTTAATAAGATTAGTGGATGATTAAGAAGAAAATAATAAAATTAGAGTTCACAAACTCGTAGAAATTAAAATTTGTTATCTAGCAAAACTCTCTTCTCCAATAAAATAGCAAATGCAACATCATATATTGTGTTTATCTATATATGGTATGGTCATTTCATCAAGCATCATCTGTTTAGACTTTTATCATCATCATCTTTATGTTGCCCCTTATCTAGGTAATAGAATTTGGAAAACATAGTTCGCATCACCATGTTTAGAAATGTCGTACTTAAATGTAATTAGCTAGGTCATTATTGTTTCTTGAAACTAATTAAGCAAAGATTTATTGTGAGTATTAACATGGTGGGGTAAATGAAACCCTATTCTTCCATTTCCCTTTTGTTCACGTGGTTATTTTACATGAGAGTCTCATACAACTTCCTTCTTAGCCTTTTTCAAGCGTGGATCAGACTATGGTAAAAGCTAATGTGGACAAAAGGAGGTCAGAATCAATAGTCATTGAGGAAGTATGCGCAGCATGGAGAGTTTACTTGATTATCCCTACGCCGTTGTTTGGAACATGGTTACCACAATTCACTAAATGTTTAACGACCCACGATTTAGGTACATCGATTCGAAAAATGGTGGGTTCGTGATCCAGATCACCAAAATTGACAAGCCCAAATTGTAATATTAACTCTAAATCAATTCGTTTTATAACATGTAATACAAATATAAAATACATATTAATTGACTACATGTATACAGATTTATAACTATATATTATTTTAGAAAATAAAAAATCAAGCACAATTATAAGATAAATGGTAACTAACTTAGTATTTATAGATATTTTGTAATATATAATATTATATAGTAATAAAAACAATCTACATAAGAGTTCCAAAACGAATTGCGACCTAAAATACCGTACCAGCTAAATCTACCTCTATCGTACCACGTACCCAAGAATGTTTTCTACCATATACTCATACATATACCACGTACCAAAACGACCCACGATCCAGGTATCATTGGTTTGGAACATGTCCTTTCAAATTGATTCAAGCCATGTTGGCACCCTTATTCATACCAAACGAAGGGAAATCTTTTTTTAAACCCAAATCAAGGAATATTTTTTTTAAAATTTAAATATTTAATGGTGAAATTACATCCTATTTTAAAGATTTAATAGTCATATTTTATCCTTCATTGTTGATGGTCTCACGTAAAAAAAACAAAGATTTGTTATTGTTTATATTACCGGTTTTTTTGGTCTTCACATGGATTTTAGAAGGAAAGAAAAGGTCATCGATCTTTGCATGACATTTGATTTTAAAGCCGACATGGGAAACAATTTCTATTGAGGCACTGTATTTATTATATTTTTGAATAAGTCATCATTGACAGCACTACTTACTAGGATATTCAATCTTCCATCATCCTTTACATTGAAATAAGCTCAAGTCAGTATGTTTAAGAAGTTACCTGTCATCTTATTTTGTTGATTTATTATTTAAAATTTATAAGTTTCCTTGCTTTTCATGAATCAAATAGGCGAAGATTATCCGCTTTCACCATCACACTTTTAGACTTTCAAGTGTTGAAAAGAATCATTGTAATTACTGTTAGGGAAGTTGCATCATAGGATAAAGATGAAATTCAAAATAGTGTATTTGCATCAAATATTCTTTCTAATAGTACTTTTGATGGTAATTTTTGAGTTTTTTCTATAGAATGTGATTCTTGACCGATTAAATAAAAATTCAACGAATAAGTTGATTTTATGAAAAGTGATCAATGACTTTAATATTCACATTTCATTTTGAAAATAGTTCACACATTTCATATAATTTATTATTCAGTTTAATTACAAATATAAGTTAATTTTTTATAAAAAAAATTATTATTTAAATATGTGTTGCATGTCTAGCATTGCTAATAATTTAAAAGTGAAGTTACATTTGTTTGAGATAATTTATAATCGATCACAAAATATTGCGATCGATCATAAATGTCCTCTAATCAGTTATTATTTTATTTTTAAAAGTTATTAAAAATGTATTACGTGCGTTGCACGTGAATAATTTTGTATACAAAAGTCAATAAAATATTAGTTATATGTGTATCTGAATTAGATATTGTCTCAAATTTACCAAATTTAACTTTTCATTGCTCATATTCTATTATAGAATCATGAAAACTTTATATGTTCCCATAACTTTTATTCTAACTATTAGAAAAAAAGATAAAAAAAAATAGTTAAAGTTCTTTTTTTTTTTTTAATTTTGTGATTGAGATTGATTTTTTATTGATTTTTGAAAAATTAAATTTTTTGAAATTCATTTGATTAGGATTTTACTTTATAATTTTTTAAATAAAATAAAAGTAATTGTCAATATATTAATCATATATGAACTTTATTGTAATTAGGAATTAGTTAAGGGAATTGAGATAAGATTTAATATACTATTTATAATATATATACTATCAAGCATACTAAAATTCTAAAAAACACTCAAATTATACTTAACATGCATATTAAAATTCTAAAAAAATTTAATTTTTACTTAAAAATATATTACTATATCTATTTTCATATAAAATTTTAATACAACTTAGAAAGTTTATTATAACTGAAAATTATACTAATGTAACATAAATTATTTTTAAAAAAAAATTATATATACGATTATTTTTTACCTTAAAAATGAAATGGTTAAACTTTTCGATAAAAAAAGAAAATACTCATATGTAGGCATAATATTATCTTTACATATAAGATAAGTAATATTAGATTGATAGAATTTTTGTAGATTTTTTGAACACTTTATTGAAAATATAATAATACATATTTTTTAAAGGTAATATTGTCAATCAATTTTTTTTTTATAGAAATTAATATTTACATATAGAGAACAGGTAATTAAAAGAGATTTTAGAGATAATTTGAAATTTTAAATTCGTAAGGATATAATGATAATTTAAATATTTAATTATAAAAAATATAGAATGATCTTTGTAATTTTTTATAACTGTAAAATAGAGATTCAAAAAATTTTCGTGTTAAAATACTTTTATTAATAGTACTCCCTCTGTTCCTAAATATCTGTCATTTTACACAATTTTTTTTGTTCTATAATATCTATCGTTTAATGAAATCAAAACATAATTAATATTTTTTCTTACAAATTTACCCTTAAACTTTTCAATGCATTAGATTAGGTGGAGGATAAGTGTCTTTCATATTCTTTTTCTTCCTAATACGTATTGAAAAGGGATATTTTAGTATTGTACAATTATTTTTTACTCATATTATAGCTATTTAATAACTTCCTTAATTCCTGTGCAAAAACCTTAAACGACAGATATTTAGGAACGGAGGGAGTATATAGGTATAAGTATAGATATAAATATAGATAAAACTTGGGTTTAAAAATTAAAACTTTAACTTTAAAAAATATAACAACGACAAGGATGTGCCTTATAATTCAAAAAATTGTAAACTTAGACCATAGTCCTCTCACACTGAAGAGAAGCCCAGCTAGATCCTCTTGGGCGACGGGTGTAACACAGTCGTCTAACCAGGTTTCCTATTCACTCTCTAAACATCCTTTTGGTAGCCCATGTGAGCTTCCCACAGGATGTGACCTCTCCAACCATTATACACACACAAAACATATCACAAATTTGCCCATCAAACGCTCGCTCTCTCTCTCTCTCTCCAGGCGAGAATGCTTAAATCATATGACTGCCCTTCCTCCCTATGAACTTATCTTTAAAAGAAGTCACTTTCATTCCGACTCTTTTTCTTAGTTTTCTTNAAATTATTATTTAAATATGTGTTGCATGTCGTGCATTGCTAATAATTTAAAAGTGAAGTTACATTTGTTTGAGATAATTTATAATCGATCACAAAATATTGCGATCGATCATAAATGTCCTCTAATTAGTTATTATTTTATTTTTAAAAGTTATTAAAAATGTATTACGTGTGTTGCACGTGAATAATTTTGTATACAAAAGTCAATAAAATATTAGTTATATGTGTATCTGAATTAGATATTATCTCAAATTTACTAAATTTAATTTTTTATTGCTCATATTCTATTATATTCTATTATAGAATCATGAAAACTTTATATGTTCCCATAACTTTTATTCTAACTATTAGAAAAAAAGAAAAAAAAAAAAAAAAAAAGTTAATACACATCAATTACCATCTAAACTACAAAAATCCACACTACCAAAATCCCCACCATCACCTACACCCATTCATTCAGGCTAATGAAATAAATTAGTAAAAAACCGAAATAAACCCTACCGTTATAGTCTTTCTGATAAAAATTCAGAATAATTCCCACAAACAAAAACGTTAAGTGCCGATTTCCCATATTTTCAAAAGGGAGAGAAATTAATGCTGTGTTTGGTGGCATAGAATTGGGTTCGTAAAATTGGAGTTGGATTAAATAATAAAAGACAAATTTTCAATAGATTCTTTTTAAATTCCATTTTCCGGGCCCCAAACTCTTAAGTTTCCAAACAGTGTAGGCGGAATCGTATATGAATTGAATAGGCTCTGCTTACCAGACGAGGTTGATGATGAAGCCGATTTGGCGATAAATTTCGCTCAGGGTTAGGGTTTGATCGGATGTCAACCTGAAGAAGACAGTGCAGTGTTCCAAGTGGCGCGCAGCGTGCAGAGGTTAGTTGTTGTGGATTTGAAACCTGAATGAGGCTGGGTGAGTGACGTAATTAGGTGGAGCGGAGTCTACTGTCCGTCTTTGGATCGGTTTTGGATTAAATTCTAATCTAATTGATTCGAATACAAATTCGATTTTAAAAGTCGGTTTCGAATTTGATACAATAATTTGATGGATTTTATTTTTTGTGATCCGAAATTGTTAATAATCAAGAATTCTATAATAAATTATATTTAAATTTTTTAAAGAAACACTTAATATCTTTAATATTTATGTAAAAATATATAAATAATTCGTATTGAATCATAATTGGATCGGATATAAGTGTATTCAAATTTAAATCCATAAAATTTAAGATATTAGATTTGAGTTCGAATTATCGGTAAAAAAATTAATAATTTATATCCGACTAAATAGATTTTGATTTGAATAAGACTCATCTAAATGATAATATGTATTTGAGTATTAATTTTTGGATGTATTTAAGTTAAGTAGCATTTTTCTTAATTAAAGGAGCTTTAGTAGAAGTTAAACTCCGCAAACAATCAGGGGCGGAGTTAGACATCTTTTTCAATAGCGCAATCTAAATCATATGAATATTAAAATTACTAATATTCACAAAAGTATAGTTTCATTGATAGAACGTTAATTAAAGTCACGATTTATATATATGAGCGTTATACAAAAAAAAAAACTCACTATAAATTTATCTATAAGATGTAATCACCTAAAAAAAATTTAAACCAAAAATTTAGGCTATAGTTGAATTTTAACAAACAATTGAAACAAACGTAAATTATAACTATTCAATTAAACTAAAATTGGGAATAGGAACTACTTAATCAATTACAATAAAATNTTTCACACTCTGAATTTCCACAAAGCAACATTGTTTCTTGTTGCGTGTGTTTCAGGCAGTATAGAAAGTCCTTAAGGTATCATGACAGGTGTGTTATGGTGTGAGAACTTTGGACGAAAGGTCCTCTTGGGTCTTCTGGTTTTCTAGCAAATTTGTGATATCTGATAGGAAATTAAGCAGAGGGTCTTCCTGAGTTTTGTGATTGTTTCTAAGGAAACTGGAATACTTTTAGCAATTTCTCCTTTCCTGCCTTTTATGATTATGATTTTCTAAACTTCTTGGGACTTACTATAGCAGTTCTATAGCGCTTTTGGTTTCAAAAAAACTCCTTTATTGTTATTTTGGGTGATTTTTACTTGCTATAGTATAATATTAAGTGATGATTATTGGTTTCTTCTCTACACAAGTGAGAGAATCTTAGAACAATTCTCAAGCAAGATCACTTTTGTTGAATTGGATGTGCTTTTGCAGGCTAAAAATGACATCTTTTAGTGGTTTAGGTATTGGTTTGAGCTTTGTTTTTGGTTGCATCCTCCTGGGACTTATTGCAGAACTTTACTATCTGTTGTGGTGGAAGAAGAGAATCACCAACAGAGAGCTTGAAGGTGGCTACACCGCCAACAATGCCACAGATCTTTTTTCTCTCTCTTGTTGGAAGAAACCCAATTCAGTGAACAGCAACAACATTCAGGAGCTCAATATATGCGTGAGAAACCCTGATGCCAATGGCCTTGATAAAGACCTAGAGCAAGGGACATGCAAGGATTTGCTGCTGAAAGGCTATGGTGAAGAAGGTGTAGAGTCAGAGCTCATGAGGCTTCACAATCTCTGTGGGCCACCAAGGTTTCTTTTCACAATCAAGGAGGAGACAAAAGAGGATTTGGAGTCTGATGATGGGAAATCAAGAGGTGATAGAAGCAGAAAAGGGTCCAGAACAAGAAGCTTGAGTGACCTTATTATTGCTCTTGATACGCCTTTTCTTACCCCTTTGTCCTCACCACCCTTGAAGACTCACCCTTTTGATTCGTATAACCACCAAGGATTCAATCCCCTCTTTGAATCATCAACAGAAGCAGATATGAATAGGTTGAGATCTTCACCTCCTCCAAAGTTTAAGTTCCTGAAGGATGCTGAGGAGAAACTGATGAGAAGATTGATTGAGCTGGAGGCTGAAAAAAGGGCTCTGAAAAATGATGGTTCTATTAAGGACTCAGTGATTAAAGCTTCTCCAAATTCAATGGTGGACACTGAAGAAAGAGATGGTTCTGTCATTACAGATGGTGTTGGTGAGAATAAAGGAAGAGAGCTTCATCACCACCAACTTGTATGTCATTCAACTCCTTCACAGGTTCTTCCATTGGCTTATTCTCCTTCAACATTCAGACCACTTGAGAACAAATCCAATTGTGCAATAAATCCCATGAATTAACTAGAAATAGGTAATTTGAGATTGTTCTTGTTCCCCCCTCTATTTTTCTCTTTATTGAATTTACAAATGATACTTCTGTGTATTGATTGTTTTCCAATAGGGTATTGAGGTTTTGTTTTACAAATTCTGGGCACTTATTTGTTTGGTTATTGGGGAAGAAGATACCCAGTACCAATTAGCAATCATTTTTGTGCATGGAATCTCGAGTATTCAAGGTTATCTTTCTCTATAAATTGATGCAATGATGTTGCGTGATTCCTTCTCAATGAGAGAGAGCAAATACATTACTTTCTGAGGATTCAATCAGTTGGCTTAATAGACACCACTCTGTCGTCAGAAGTAATGCTAATGCATTCGAATNGAGAGCAAATACATTACTTTCTGAGGATTCAAACAGTTGGCTTAATAGACACCACTCTGTCGTCAGAAGTAATGCTAATGCATTCGAATTCCGTTGTCTCTCGTACATACAGTTAAAAAAAAAAAAAGAGTTTATGTTGATGATTCCTGTGGAAGATTTGTGGGGTAATCTGTTCTTCTTTAGGCCCCCTTGCTACTGTGGTCTCTTGAACTAATTATTGTTGTGCATGATGGTGGTACCATTGCCAATGGCCCCTTGATCCTTTCTTTATCACAATGATGGTCTCTCTTTATAATTCTAAATTTGTGTCCTCCATATAATTATTGATGTATTTTGAGCATCTATTTTACGTGGAATACGCCAAATTGAGGGGAAACATTTGCTTGGGATGTGACTTGAATGAACCTGTAGGTTCAAGCTTAGGGTGGGTCCAAATATACTAGCTAAATTATTNCGCCAAATTGAGGGGAAACATTTGCTTGGGATGTGACTTGATCTTACAACTGAAGCTCCTTTGTCACCGGAATGAACCTGTAGGTTCAAGCTTAGGGTGGGTCCAAATATACTAGCTAAATTATTTAAAAATAAGATTGAAGTTATAATTCGGTGAAAATTCAGCAAAATGAGATTGTTTTGAATTAGTCCTCATATTTTTTATCGGTCTAACATTTTAGGATCGATTTCAACTTTTTTTTAATGATAACTTAAGCTAATTGAATTGTATAANATAAACGTCGTGAATTTGAGTTGCAGAAACAGAATTTTCGCATGTAACGTTAAAAATTTGTATATCTAACATTTGTCAGACCTAAAAGTGAAGGGAAACTCGTGCACAATAATACCCTTTTTTAG
Source organism: Ilex paraguariensis (assembly GCA_963454935.2). Taxonomy (NCBI): domain Eukaryota; kingdom Viridiplantae; phylum Streptophyta; class Magnoliopsida; order Aquifoliales; family Aquifoliaceae; genus Ilex; species Ilex paraguariensis. Next base: position 847,695 of record CAUOFW020010390.1, on the reverse strand, counting down.
ATTTACGATTCTGGGTCTAATTTTCTTGTAAGAGAAATGTAAACAAAAAAAATAAAAANCGGTAGTTATAAGAATGAACTGTAAATTCAGACGTTTTGAGTTCGAATTTTAGTTATAAGAATGAACTGTAAATTCAGACGTTTTGAGTTCGAATTTTGATAATCCTTACGCCATAAGAAATTTGTCGCTCATGAATATCTTAGTCTCGTACGTGAATGATTTGCCTTTGACCAAGCGGGAGAGTGTATTAGTCGGGGTGTGTATAAGTTGAGTTAGACACTCTTAATGGTTGAACTTAAAAAAAAATAGAATTTCAATGAAGAATTCCAACATTTAGAGTTACAATAATGTTATTCGATCACGTCACTATCATATCATTAATTAAGTCAAAATTTTAAATCGATATAGCATTAGTCGTCTTTTTTTTTAATTGAAAAGTAGGTAAAGAGGCACCCGCACAAGCATACACACATGTAACCCTCTTGGAATTCTTAAAGATAGCTAACAAAGAAGTGATTCCTTGAGTAAAGCTACTCTGTCTTTCTTCTTAAAGTTTACTTATGAAAGAATATACTACTTTTTCTTTTTTTTTTAACCTTGAATTATGGAATTGCAGGAAGGTAAAGGCATTAATAAGTTTGAAAAAATCCGAGGATCATAGGCCAATATGTATTGCCTTTATGTAGTACTACTTTGAATTTTTGTCTAAACAATAAGGAATGCCATTGCAATCACACGATTTGGCCGAAAGTTGCCCTACCTTGACTCATCAGTTTATCATGCAAAGCTTCAATAGCTTTATTTTTTTAAGATGAACAACGATGGATAAGGATGGATTTCGACACACTAGTAAGGATGTTCTTTTGTGATACAAACGTCGTGGATTTGAGTTGCGGAAACAGAAATTTCGCAAGTAACGTTAAAAATTTGTATATCTAACATTTGTCAGACCTAAAAATGAAGGGAAACTCGTGCACAATAATACCCTTTTCCAGATTTACGATTCTGGGTCTAATTTTCTTGTAAGAGAAATGTAAACAAAAAAAATAAAAATCGTTATGTTGTTTGTAAGACTTGATCCGAGGTGCTGACTGGAACAGACTCAAAAAACTTTAGAATATTGAATTATTTTAATTAGTAGCTAAGGACAGCATCCTTCAACGTTCAAATTAGCCAACTTTGGTTGTAATTAGATATGGATAATTAGTGGAAGCTTAAACATCGCTTTAATTTCAAGATAGGGAAGTACATGATTTCATGTAAGACTAAGACTATTAAAGACCCCAGCACTGTGGTCCACATAGTTGGGTGGATGTTTGGGGCCCCGCCACAATAACTCACAACAGATTCTAGATGGCATTTAGATTAAGGTCCACATTTGTTCTTGCCTTCACAAGTTGCAATCTTGGCGCATTTAAATTTGAATTAAATAGCCCAAACTGACAGTGTTCTTCTTTTGGGCTGTTGGTTTTTTTTTTTTCACCAGTCACAAGTATTTTGACCAATTTACGTGAATTTTAACTAATTCCCTCTCCAGTTTGGTTGAAGATAGACCAATTACACTGATACTAAAATATTCGTGAAAGATAAATCTCATATGATCTGACCCAAAGAATTGTTAATGTCTGGACAATCAAAGATTTAGACCAACTTATTTTGAACATGGCCATAATTAGTTGGTAAGCATCGACAACTCTGTGCGATATTTCATTAATGATTTTTGTTTTTTTGAACTTTAACTTCTCACACAACTAAATTTTATATTTCTATAAAACCAAGAAAAAAAAGTATAAATATCATCTTATATTGACAGATGTCATGTTTCCTGTGGCCGGTGAACCACCCCCTCAGACTCTCGACAAGAGCCTACCCCCATCCACTCAACTAAACCATAGGCTGCGCGGCCTTCGGGGCTCTATAATGAGTATTGCATCTTTAGAGTTGTAATCTTTTCATGCAACCCAATAAGAGACTTTATGTTGTATCTATTATTATGTAGCAAAATCCAATACCAAAAACAAAAAAAACAAAAATCAAAAAGAGGATATGTCATATAAGTGTGTTAGGTGGGAATGGGTTGGCATTAGAATATGGTTACCCAACACTTTGGAAGAAATGAGACCAAGCTGGATTGCTTAATGGAAAATTCTGATATGGAACGATTGACATTTGACAAGCTTGATATGAAAAGTGAAAACAAACCCACTAGCATGTTTGCGTGTTAAAAGGATAAGTTAAAATCAATCCTTCATTAGAGTTACAAGAAATCCGGTCGGGCAAAGACAAGTGGTTGGCAACCACTATTACTTTGAATTCCCCCACCCACCCTACACCTATTGAACGCCACGGCACCACATCAACTTACAATCTTGTCTTCGTCTTTCAAATCAAGAATACTTGGAATGAGTAATGTTAGTAAGATTTAAAAATTTGATATAATTTATTAATTTAATTATAATTCATACCATAAAATAAATGTATGACTGTAAAATGATTGTAAAGAGATTCGAAAATAGTCGAAAGGAATGTGTTCATGTGTGAGTGGTTGATTCTGGGTATAGAGCTTAAGTGCTCTTTGATGCCACAAAAAGGTAATTACTTAAAGAAATGAAATGACATGGATGATTCAATGCCAAGCTGAAAAACTTGACTAATCCACTCTAATTGAGTTTTTTGTTATCTAATTTCTATTGCTTAGGGAAAAAAGTAATTACAATGAGATTTTAGAAATCTTTCTTTAGGGTATATCCACCTATTTATACAGAGATTAACTTTTATCCTTATTCCAATCATGAGGAGGTTGAGCTATGATAAATAAAAAATCATCTACTGATTATGATATTATTAATAATCATTGAATTTGATAATACCAAAAATTATCAAAGGTTAAGCTCGGCCCAAAAATAGCTCGGAGACATGCCCCCAATAGGGGTCCGCATGATGATGTGAGAATCTGGGTTCCAGTTCAAGACAACTAAGGTCGTGTGAACGAGTTGATCTCCCAATCCCTAACTTTCCAACTAGTGACCCCAACTTAGACCTTCCAGTTCATGATTCCTAGCTCGGGAACCACATATCGGGAGTCAGTACCAACGTGATCGTCGTGCACACTATGACAACAATAGTTCACACCTTCTAGAATGTCGCATCATGCCTAAGGAATATCGTCTCTAATGGCCAAATATTTCATCACATGGGTTGTATTAATCTCGAAGGGTTCACACTAATTACATAAGGACCATGCTCCTACACACTATAAATAGGGATCAATCCCTCACATTGTGGAGGATCAAATATATGTGAATTGACTCTCAAGAGCATTGTAATTGTCTTCCTAAAGCAATAGAAAACTCCCCCAAGAGTAAGAGACTCCATTAGAGTGGACTAGCCAAGCTTTCGAGCGGTGAATCATTATAAACCCCCTGCCTGTTGATTTTCATTCTCTGCTATTATCCTTGTGTTAATTGTTTAACCACCGAGAGCCTAGGAGCTCTAATTAGGTATTCTAGGGAACTCCATTAAGGTTACTTACAAATCTCCAATCCATTTATCTCTTTTGACCCACGAGCTTTGCTACATATCCGCATAAATTACACCATCNGTAGCTCTAACTGGGTATTCTAGGGAACTCCATTAAGGTTACTTACAAATCTCCAATCCATTTATCTCTTTTGACCCACGAGCTTTGCTACATAAACAATTATTTTGATTCCTACTAAAATTCTACTGATCTTTGAGTAATTGTTGGTCTCTACGTGTAACATGAGCAAAACTCAGGGAAATATATTACGTTTGCAAAACCAGTAAGAAGTCAATGTCGTGGGATAACAGAGAATCCCAACAAGCCCTCTACTGAATCTAGAAGATAATTTGTCAATGACAGATCCCCCTTCAAACAATGAACTAGAAGCGCTGTGTCAAGTCAATGAGCGTCTCCTTAAGCAAAATGAGGATCTAGAAAAAATCTCTAGAGGGCACAACCAGTCCAAGATTATTCCCTGCATGGGGAGAATCATCGTAAGAATCCCTTGAAGGAGATTATAGAAGNTGATTCAATGCCAAGCTGAAAAACTTGACTAATCCACTCTAATTGAGTTTTTTGTTATCTAATTTCTATTGCTTAGGGAAAAAAGTAATTACAATGAGATTTTAGAAATCTTTCTTTAGGGTATATCCACCTATTTATACAGAGATTAACTTTTATCCTTATTCCAATCATGAGGAGGTTGAGCTATGATAAATAAAAAATCATCTACTGATTATGATATTATTAATAATCATTGAATTTGATAATACCAAAAATTATCAAAGGTTAAGCTCGGCCCAAAAATAGCTCGGAGACATGCCCCCAATAGGGGTCCGCATGATGATGTGAGAATCTGGGTTCCAGTTCAAGACAACTAAGGTCGTGTGAACGAGTTGATCTCCCAATCCCTAACTTTCCAACTAGTGACCCCAACTTAGACCTTCCAGTTCATGATTCCTAGCTCGGGAACCACATATCGGGAGTCAGTACCAACGTGATCGTCGTGCACACTATGACAACAATAGTTCACACCTTCTAGAATGTCGCATCATGCCTAAGGAATATCGTCTCTAATGGCCAAATATTTCATCACATGGGTTGTATTAATCTCGAAGGGTTCACACTAATTACATAAGGACCATGCTCCTACACACTATAAATAGGGATCAATCCCTCACATTGTGGAGGATCAAATATATGTGAATTGACTCTCAAGAGCATTGTAATTGTCTTCCTAAAGCAATAGAAAACTCCCCCAAGAGTAAGAGACTCCATTAGAGTGGACTAACCAAACTTTCGAGCGGTGAATCATTATAAACCCCCTGCCTGTTGATTTTCATTCTCTGCTATTATCCTTGTGTTAATTGTTTAACCACCGAGAGCCTAGGAGCTCTAATTAGGTATTCTAGGGAACTCCATTAAGGTTACTTACAAATCTCCAATCCATTTATCTCTTTTGACCCACGAGCTTTGCTACATATCCGCATAAATTACACCATCAAATTGATACCGTTTATGGGAACGATTATTTTGATTCCTACTAAAATTCTACTGATCTTTGAGTAATTGTTGGTCTCTACGTGTAACATGAGCAAAACTCAGGGAAATATATTACGTTTGCAAAACCAGTAAGAAGTCAATGTCGTGGGATAACAGAGAATCCCAACAAGCCCTCTACTGAATCTAGAAGATAATTTGTCAATGACAGATCCCCCTTCAAACAATGAACTAGAAGCGTTGTGTCAAGTCAATGAGCGTCTCCTTAAGCAAAATGAGGATCTAGAAAAAATCTCTAGAGGGCACAACCAGTCCAAGATTATTCCCTGCATGGGGAGAATCATCGTAAGAATCCCTTGAAGGAGATTATAGAAGGTAATGATCTCAATCATTCTATTGATAACATGCATTGCAAAGCCTTGAGAAATCGGGACGAAGATGACGTCCAAAGTCAAATCAGACGAGTCAACAAAGATGAGTGTGTCCCAGCTTTTCCCCAGCAAAATGGGAGTGATCATTCTAGGAGTGACGTTTCAAGGAGATCCAATAGGAGCTAAGCCACATGAAGGAGGCGGTGAAAGACAAAGCTCCGATGATTATGTANTCTCCCCAGCAAAATGGGAGTGATCATTCTAGGAGTGACGTTTCAAGGAGATCTAGTAGGAGCTAAGCCACATGAAGGAGGCGGTGAAAGACAAAGCTCCGATGATTATGTATACTCTAATTCAACAAATAGAGTCATAATTCACTTCTGAGGTGCTAAACTTTTCTCTCCCCCAAAAATTTAAAATGCTTCAGATCGAAACATTTGATGGGAATAAAGATCTCATGGACCACCTCAACACGTACAAAAATTGGATGGAATTGCGTTGATAACATGATCTAGTGCGCTGTCGAGCCTTCACGATCACTTTGAATGGCTCAACCTTAGCTTGGTTCAATAGGTTAGCTCCAACTTCGATTTCCTCTTTTAGAGAACTCTTCATTTCATTCATATCCTATTTCATAGGGTTCCGAACTTATAGGAAGTCTTCCTACCACCTGTTGAGTGTGAAGTAGGGTCTAAATGAATCACTGTGGAGCTATGTTCAAAAATTCACTCGTAGTCCTTAAAAAGTGGATGCCCTTGATGAGAAGTTTGTCCTCAAACCCTTCACCATCGAGCTAGGGGTCCAGTCAAAGAATTTATTATTTTCAATTGCTAAGAACCCTTAAGCTAGTATGGTCGAGGTGTTAGCAAAAATAGAGAAGTACATCAATAGTGAGGAAGCTTTCCTATCAAAAGCTAGAAACTCCTCTACTCAAGGGGGAAGGGAAAGAAAAGATAAGAGATCGGAGCCCTGGGAAGGACCGTACATAGTCACGAAGATGGTCAAGCCAGAAAACTATGAGTTACAAATTAAAGAAGGAAAAATCCTACCTCACTCGTAGAACGCAAACCATTTGAACAGGTTTTACCAATAGTGAGGTGAGGCTAGAAAGCAGAAGAGGAGAGGTCATTTGTAAAGATTTTTCATCAATGAATGAAAGATTCAACTCATTTCTTTAGAGAACGTGATAAGCTCTTAAGCTTATAAACATAAGATGAGCTTTTCAGCTCATAAAATAAACGATAAACTGTTTAGCTCGTAAAAATATAATGAGTTTTTCAGTTCATAAACAAACGATGAGTTTTTCAGCTCATAAATAAATTATGAGCTCATCAGCTCATAAAAATAAGATGAGCTCTTCAGTTTATAAACAAACGATGAACTCTTCAGCTCATAAATAAATGATGAGTTTTTCAGCTCATAAAAATAAGATAAGCTCTNAACTCTTCAGTTTATAAACAAACGATAAACTCTTCAGCTCATAAATAAATGATGAGTTTTTCAGCTCATAAAAATAAGATGAGCTCTTCAGATTATAAATAAACAATGAGATCTTCAACTCATAAAAATAAGACAAGNAGCTCTTCAGTTTATAAACAAACGATGAACTCTTCAGCTCATAAATAAATGATGAGTTTTTCAGCTCATAAAAATAAGATAAGCTCTTCAGATTATAAATAAACAATGAGATCTTCAACTCATAAAAATAAGACAAGCTCTTCAGCTTATAGACAAACGATGAACTCTTCAGTTCATAAATGTAAGATGAGCTCATAAACTCACGATAAGCTCTTCAACTTATAACTGTAAGATGAGCTTTTCACCTCATAAACAAACAATGAGCTCTTTAGACAAGACAACCCATAAACGTTCAATAAGCCCAAGTCTAAGAGGCCACATAGACCTCANTTATAAATGTAAGATGAGCTAATAAACTCACGATAAGCTCTTCAACTTATAAGTGTAAGATGATCTTTTCACCTCATAAACAAACAATGAGCTCTTCAGACAAGACAACCCATAAACGTTCAATAAGCCCAAGTCTAAGAGGCCACATAGACCTCATGCTTGGCCTTGTCAATAAGCAGTTTTGAAACATCCTATCACGCTAATTCTAAGTAAATACGAGCCGAGCTTATCCACAGCCAAAAGCGCAGGGCATTCCCAATCCACGTTAGACAAGGCAGACCTAGCTCAGAACTTAGAGATAACTTATGATACTAGAAATTATCCAAGGCTAAGCTCGGCCTAGAAACAGCTCAAAGACATGCCCCCAATAGGGGCCCACATGATGACGTCAGAATCTGGGTTCTAGTTCGAGACAACTAAGGTCAGCGAATGAGTTGAGTTCCCAATCCCCAGTTGCCTAGCTAGTGACCCCAGCTCAGACCTCCCAACTCATTATTCCTAATTCGGGAACCACAGATCAGGAGTTAGCACCAATATGACTTTCGTGCACACTACGATAGCAACAACTCACACCTTATAAAGGTCACGTCATGCCTAAGGAATGTAGCCTCCAACGACCAAATACTTCATCACATGGGTCGTAACAATCCCGAAGGTTAACACTGATTACGCAAGGACTGTACTCCTACACACAATAAATAGATATCAATCTCTCACATTGTGGAGGATCGAATATCTGTGAATTGACTCTCAAGAGTATTGTAATCGTCTTTCCCAAGCAATAAAAAACTCTCCTAGAAACAAGAGATTCTATTAGAATGGACTAGTCAAACTTTCGAGCTTGTGAACCACTATTAACCCCCTGTCTGTTGATTTCTATTCTATATCATTATCCTTGTGTCGATTGTTTAACCATCGAGAGCCTAGTAGTAGCTCTAAGTGGGTATTCTAGTAAACTCTATTAACGTCTCTTACGAATCTCCAATCCATTTCCCCTTTTTGAGCACCGAGCTCTACTACACAACCCCGTACATTACACCATCAGAATTAACACTATATTCTAATGTTTGATGAAGTTCACAATCAATATAATAATTATAGTGAATTAGGTTAATAACNCAAATATATGTGAATTGACTCTTAAGAGTATTGTAATCGTCTTTCCCAAGCAATAAAAAACTCTCCTAGACACAAGAGATTCTATTAGAATGGACTAGTCAAACTTTCGAGCTTGTGAACCACTATTGCCTCCCCTGTCTGTTGATTTTTATTCTATATCATTATCCTTGTGTCGATTGTTTAACCATCGAGAGTCTAGTAGTAGCTCTAAGTGGGTATTCTAGTAAACTCCATTAACGTCTCTTACGAATCTCCAATCCATTTCCCCTTTTTGAGCACCGAGCTCTACTACACAACCCCGTACATTACACCATCAGAATTAACACTATATTCTAATGTTTGATGAAGTTCACAATCAATATAATAATTATAGTGAATTAGGTTAATAACTTAAATTCTAATAATATTCCTCTTAATTGAAATATATGTACAACCCGTTGAGCCCGATCAAACAAATATGAGGTTCGATGTCCAGAGGATGATGTAATGCCTGATTTGGATGGCAACAATCTATATTAGGAATGCATTATTCATTTTTCTAAATGGGCTATGGGCCAGGATATGACCAGCTTTTTCGGGCCTGAGCCCAAATTTTCGAGTCAACTGGACTTCAATTCTTGGATCTGGGTCATGGGCCAGGATATGAGCAACTCTCTCAACCCAACTGCCAGATAAAAAAGACGAGCAGTGTTCTGGAAATTAACTGCAGATTAGGTTCGAATCTCTGCATANTCGAGTCAACTGGACTTCAATTCTTGGATCTGGGTCATGGGCCAGGATATGAGCAACTCTCTCAACCCAACTGCCAGATAGAAAAGACGAGCAGTGTTCTGGAAATTAACTGCAGATTAGGTTCGAATCTCTGCATAGACTAATCTATTTTAGAATAACAACAGAAAAGAGTTGAAATCGACTCAGAACTCCGAAGTCGAAGAGCCCTACTGTGCTCGGTCGAGAGACGCCGATGCGGTAATCCTCTCTCTCTCTCTCTCTCTCTCTCTCTCTCTCTCTCTCTGTGCGCGCATATGGTTGAGCAAGCCCTTTTTCTTCTGTAACAAGTCTTCATAATTGGCAAAGGTTTCGTAGGGGAGCACAATTGAAGTAATTTTGAGATTTGGTCGGTGCTCTGCATATCCCTTAGCTTATTTGTTATTTGAGATAGGAACATCTGTCATTTACTAGTCCTACTGCTCTCTCCCTTAGAATCGACTCGTGTGTGTTTGTGTGGTGGGTTTGTGCATGATCATACATTGCAAGTTTTGCTTCAGTTCTTAAAATACATTCGATGAAATGTTGATTTTTGTTGTATGTCACCAATTCTGTTTTTTGATCTGTGTCCATTAGAGGAAACCGTACCTTGCGTTTTTACTTGCCTCAATGTTGGATTACTTACTGGGAAAAAAAAAGGGTTGAATTAGAATAATGCATTTCTGTAGAACTGAAGAAATTGAATTATATTTTCTACTGGGAAGAAAGAGTGCAAGCCTTGCTCAAAGTAATTGCTTAGTAGTCTATGCTTTACTATGGTCTTACATATCAGTACACACAGAAGATGCCACCAGTATCTGAAAGTTGAAAGTAGTATATTCTCGACTTGGTGTTTTGACAATAACTGTCTCTTTAATAGACGGAATGACAAAAGATGTGGGCTGTGGGGTATTGCACTTGTATATGAATGGAAAAAAGCCCCAAAAAACGAAAATAAAAAGGCTTCCTATACCTTTTATTTTAACTTTTGTAGCAGTATAAACTCCCCATAATCACTATTGCACATGAAAACCCAAAGGAGGCTCTAAATGCAAGATGTTATAGATATACATTTTTTCATTAGTGTGCTTGTTCAACAGATCGAATGGTTAACTGCTGCCATTGCTGTAAGATAAAATGGGCTGTTGGGTAAGAATTCACTTTTTACTTGGTCATTTATGGGAGACCTGATGAAATAATGGCTCCAACAATAACTTGTTCAGGAAAGAGTGGGAAACCAGCTATTTCTTGCTGAATATAAAATATTGAGGTGCTCCTTGCACCTATCTTCTAGGCTCGTAAGCTACCACGACACATACCATGCGGCATCTAAATGTAAGCAACAAATATTAGACGATGGCTCTTACATATATTCCCAAGATAATTTTGTTCAATCTCCATGATTATCAAGCGACTGATTGATCATGAAGGTGCAAAACTTTTTCCCTGGGTGTTTATTTAGATTATGATTTTTGCAATGCAAGCCAACACCCTACTCTGGCATTCAGTAAAACAAAGATGCTTGGTTAAGCACCATCTTTCATTTTCTCTTTTTAAGCTGTTGTCCTGTTGCCTTATGTCGGTGGTGATATATATATATTTGCTTTCTTTTTAATCTCCTCCCCCCTCTATTTGTGGCATTTGCGTATGTGTGTGACTCGAAGAGGTTTGTTTACGGGGCTCTTTCTTTGTGCAGACCACACAAGCATTAGAAAAAAGTTTCCCTCCCTTCATTTTCCTTTACATTGGAAGGAATTTATGCATATACACATTTCCCCATGTATCTATGGGAACCTATTCTTTTATTAAAATTTTCATGCTTTTACTGTTATGTTTTCCTTTCTAATTAATGAAGGTGTTATAGGTTGTATTCATGCAACCTTTTGCAATTTATATTGTTTAGGATGTCCATTTCAGGTGCCTCATACGTGCAATGGTGTTGACACCTACACCTGAAATAGCACTTCATTTCTTTGTTCAGATTCTACTGTTGAATGATTCTAATTTTGTATTTGTTTAGCTTTGATTCATTTTCCCCTTGTAGAAGTACAAACATTTTTTATTTCTCCAAAGTTGACCCTCACCTAACTAACACATTGGAAGGGTCAAAATTTACTAGCTCATGGATGTATTTTTTATTGTTGTCAATTAGAATCTTTTTGATAGTTGATTTTGTTTGTTGTTTCATTACTCAAAACAAGTTAAATTGTTTCTGGTGTGGGTAGAAAATGGGCCCCTATACATCTTCTTAAGCATCTCTTTTGTATTTCCATGAAAAATTAGTCTCGGCTCCATGATGCAAAACTGCTGCTGCTGTTTTTCTAAGTAGTGATAATTGAGTGTTCCTGTGTTTGTGCTTCACATATGTTGCTTCTCTTAAGAGTGGGTGGATATGCTATCTTTGCCTACCTTCTATATTTTTTCATTTTCATCTATCTCATCTTTCATGCACCGTGTTACAATAACCGCATGTAAGATAGAACTGCATCTGTTTATATGTATTCATCGTGTTGTCAGCTATACAAATTAAAACATGCAGAAAAACTTCTTCAAGGGGTGCATTGAATTTTGCCCTTGCTTGCATCTCTCTTCACTTCCAAGACCAAGGAAAGGGTAGATTGTTTAGATTATTGAACTTAGTAATTCATGGTCACTGTTCTGCATAACTTGAAGATGATTAACTATGTGCTATTTTCTCTCTAGGTTCGTATAAAGTTATACCATGGAACCGATTACTTTGGATAAGGAAATTTATCTGTGAGATTACACCATTTGCTCCTTGAGATTAATTGTAAATCCTTTTGTCCTTGCATTGACAGCCAACATCATAGCCTTGGGTGTTGAGTTTAATGGTAATTTTATGAGGCACGAGTCTTATCAAAACTTATTTCAACTGACCTTGAACCAATCTGGTAGAAGTATTTGGGCCTTAGTGGAGCACTTGGGCATGCAATAAATATCTACTCTTAAGTAAGATAGATTTCTTTCTTCTTTCATGGACCGGAAATTTGTAAGTTTTTTGCTACAGAAACTAAATCTCTTCTGAAGAACTTTGTTGTGAAAATTATAAACCTCTTATTTATTATTAAGAGTCAATTATGCCTCAGTTCTATGTGAGATAAGACAGGGTGCCTGGAAAGCCAGCCCCAATTGAAAAGTTTTTCTTGCACTGACCATCAATTCTAAGGTTGTACACCCCTTCCCCCACCCCAAACACCAAAAAGAGAACTCATCAATTCTATCTAAAAGAATTTTCTACTTAGTTTTCGAGCTGAGACCGAAAAATATAACAATTTGCATCTTTAGGATGGTTTGCTTATTGCTTTTGTATTGTTGACATCAGCAATAAAGATTTTATTTTGTACAAATTGTCTGCGCATATCATTTGGTACATGGCTGGAGTGTTATAAGGTTGTATAGCAATGGACACTGTGGCTATGCATTAAATTCTAGGTTGATGGAGGTAGTCAGGAATAGAGAAATTTGTTGTCACAGTTTCACCAACTATCCTTTGATGCTTTATCAATAGGTCTGATAGTCTAACAGTTTCTTGCTTTTAAATGTATAGCTCGAGCTAGGAAAGAATGGGTCGGAAAGCTGGTAGTCTACGTATAAACCCCAAGAAATTTGGAGGCCTCCATAAACCTTGCATGAAGGAAATGGTGGCTTTCCTTAATTGTTTGGCTCTTAACCACAACAATGATGAGAAGTGCGTTCGGCAAAAAGATCTTATGACTGCCTGCATGGATGCTCAGGTGATGGGACATTGGCTAGATTCTCCATTTTATACTTTATATTGGTAACAACAAATAATCTGAAACGAAAACCAGTCCATTTTAGATTTCCACTCCTATTAACACTTCAGCTTGTGATTTCCTTTCCTGCAGACTAGCAAAAGCAGAAAGCCTTGGGGAAGCATTAATTATCATCTGCAGAGGCTTAACAGGGGAAGAAAGTAGTTTTAATCCATAGATCACAATGTTTGACATGTGTAATTGTTCAATGAGGTGGCCTGTGTGAGGCAATTTTCATACCAATTACTGTAGCAATCTGGTCTTATTTATGTAAGATCACAAGCAATCTATAAACATAATCGTCTTTCCCTCAGCAGAATGAGATAAACCGACTTTTTTGAGCCATAAGTAAGATTAAACTTTTTGGTACCCTTCTCAGAANTAATGAGAGAAACCGACTTTTTTGAGCCATAAGTAAGATTAAACTTTTTGGTACCCTTCTCAGAAGGAATCTAAGGAATCATGACTCCGACGAAGTCCTAGTGTACCTGCCTGCGTTTGGTTCCGGATCTAAAAAGTTGAGTCTCGACCCGCCTGGAGTACCAACCGACGTGGGTACCATGGCACTCGTGTCACTTGGTGGCCTCCGAAAAAATACTTGACTGGGGAGAACCGGCTTGGGGTGATCACCCAAATTCTTATATCAGAACATTTCCCACTGTAACCCGATAAACATTTATTTCAACCGGCTGTGGTAAGGACTTCATATGTTCTGATAAGTTTTCAAATGATTGAGCTGATCCATATCCATAAACTTCAACAACATTAATCATAGCCCCAGCACAAACCCATTGTTAATCGGACGCTAGGTGTAGCTTAAACAGATGAAGTGCCACATAAATCCATAGGCAGCCACTCCATGACGACAGAAAATATAGTCATTTAAAAAAACTATGATATCAAAATTTTATTTNAGCTTCAACAACATTAATCTTAGCCCCAGCACAAACCCATTGTTAATCGGACGCTAGGTGTAGCTTAAACAGATGAAGTGCCACATAAATCCATAGGCAGCCACCCCATGACGACAGAAAATATAGTCATTTAAAAAAACTATGATATCAAAATTTTATTTTTCAGTAGCCTACGAAAGTGAAAAACACTCCAAAAAGTAACGAATAAATTTTACTTAATAAGTGATAAGTGAAGCCAAAAAATAATAAGTGAATGAGTTCATCTCAAAAGTTACAAAATTTTACCGAAAAATGGGTATAGATACCTCAAAAAATTAGTAAATGATATGATACCATAGTCAAACCCTATAGTGGTAACCCTTTTTGCATACAACAATTAATTACTACACATCAACGGCTCATCCCAAGCTCACTATCCACTTCTCAATGTCATGCATAGTATATCTAAGATAAATAAGCACTAGAAAAATATTGTAAAATATATGATAAACGTTTTTGCAGATAATAAAACATTGTTGAGTCTGACTGAATGAAACAAACATGCGGATGCCTGCGCTAGTTAGAACTTAGAACCATCAGTCAGAATAAATAAAAGCTTAATAAAATAAAGNAGTACTACACATCAACGGCTCATCCCAAGCTCACTATCCACTTCTCAATGTCATGCATAGTATATCTAAGAGAAATAAGCACTAGAAAAATATTGTAAAATATATGATAAACGTTTTTGCAGCTAATAAAACATTGTTGAGTCTGACTGAATGAAACAAACATGCGGATGCCTGTGCTAGTTAGAACTTAGAACCATCAGTCAGAATAAATAAAAGCTTAATAAAATAAAGCATGAACACTATACCAAGTATTCATCAGCAATAGGTCTCAAAAACATAAGCCGGGCACCAAAACAAAAACATAAGCCAGGCACCAAAAATGAAAGGCACACATATAAGTGCCCTCAGGATCCAATTCACAGCTCCCTATCAGACTATATAGTGGGGAACTGGAAACAAAAAAGGGAATACCAATGGAAAAACTCCCTCAGTCAACCTCCTCGATCTTAGGGCCAGCACCACTTGCACCAGCTGATGGAGCATCATCATCCATGGAGCCACCCATGTCAGCACCTTCTGCACCTTGGTACATCTTTGCAATTATGGGGTTACATATGCTCTCAATTTCCTTCATCTTATCCTCAAACTCATCAGCTTCCGCAAGCTGATTGCTATCGAGCCACGAAATGGCCTGATCAATAGCATCCTCAATCTTTTTCTTGTCAGCTGGGCTGAGCTTGGCACCAATCTTCTCATCCTTCACCGTGTTCCTCATGTTATAGGCATAGTTCTCCAGTGTATTCTTAGCCTCGACCTTCTTCTTATGTTCCTCATCCTCTGACTTGTATTTCTCTGCTTCCTGAACCATTTTCTCAATTTCCTCCTTTGATAGCCTGCCCTTGTCATTGGTAATTGTGATCTTGTTCTTCTGTCCGGTGGTCTTATCCTCAGCAGAGACATTCAATATACCATTGGCATCAATATCAAAGCAAACGGTAATTTGAGGCACACCCCTGGGAGCTGGAGGAATGCCAGAGAGCTCAAATTTCCCCAAAAGGTTATTGTCTCTGGTTCTTGTTCTCTCACCTTCGTATACCTGAATCAATACACCAGGCTGATTATCTGAGTAGGTAGAGAATACTTGCTCTTTCTTGGTAGGAATTGTTGTATTCCTTTGGATTAAAATAGTCATGACACCTCCAGCAGTTTCCAGCCCAAGGGAGAGAGGAGTGACGTCCAGAAGCAGCAAGTCCTGAACTTTCTCATTGCCCTCACCACTCAGAATGGCAGCTTGTACAGCAGCACCATAGGCAACTGCCTCATCAGGGTTGATGCTCTTGCATAGCTCCTTCCCATTAAAAAAGTCCTGCAATAGCTGCTGCACCTTGGGAATTCTGGTTGATCCACCAACAAGAACAACATCATGGACAGTGCTCTTGTCCATCTTAGCATCCCTCAAACATTTTTCAACAGGCTCCATACACTTCCTAAAGAGATCCATGTTCAACTCCTCAAATCTGGCACGGGTGATGGGAGAGTAGAAGTCTACACCCTCAAATAGAGAATCAATCTCAATGGTGGTCTGAGCAGTGGATGAGAGGGTCCTCTTTGCCCTCTCACAAGATGTTCTCAATCTCCTAAGAGCTCTGGGGTTCCCAGTAATGTCCTTCTTATGCTTCCTTTTGAACTCTTGCACAAAGTGGTTCACCATTCTGTTATCAAAATCCTCCCCTCCAAGATGAGTATCTCCAGCAGTGGATTTAACCTCAAAAATGCCCTCTTCAATAGTGAGGAGGGAGACATCAAAAGTGCCACCACCGAGGTCAAAGATTAGCACATTCTTCTCACCAACACTGGTAGCTTTCTTGTCAAGACCGTAAGCAATAGCAGCAGCTGTTGGCTCATTTATAATACGCATGACATTGAGACCAGAAATAACACCAGCATCCTTGGTAGCNTTAATTAAATTAAATATTTATATAATAAAATAACTTACTAATCAAATTTCAAAAAATATACAAAATATATATATTTTTTCCGTATTTTAGATTTATCTAAATTTTACGGACTTTAACCCGAGGTAGAATTAACCTAACAATTTTGAGATTCGCGCCCATATCTCTCTCTTTGGTCACCCCTTAAATTAAATTAATCTTATTTTGTACTTTAAAAGATTATTCAAATCTCAATTTGTACTCCCAAAGATCAAAAATCTTAATTTACACCCTCAAAGATAGAAATTTGTATCAATATGCATCCCCAAAGATAAAAAATCTCAATTTGCACCCTCAAAGATAGAAATTCATATCAATGTGCACCTAAAATTAAATTAATAAATTATACATAGATACCTTCATGTTTGTCACTTAATCATTTGAACTTCTTTACATTTAGAATATTTTCCTTATGACGTTTGTGCATGTGTAACACATAACCATTTTTCGTTGATATCTGTTAATATAATCGTTAAAAAATATAATTTTATTCTAATAAAAAATTATAATTTCATATTACATTTTATTTTGTAGATTCGATATACTCTAAAGTTGAAAATCAAACTTACCATTTGAATGTCTAATAAAATGTAGATATTTATATAAAAGGTAATATGAAAAATATTATATAAATATTTACATTTTATTAGACATTTAAATAGTAAACTAGATTTTGAACTTTAGAATATATTGAACCCATAAAATAAAGGGTAATGTAAAATTATAATTTTTTTATTAGGATAAAATTATATTTTTTTAACGATTATATTAATAGATATCAATGAAAATGGGTTACGTGTTATACGTGCACAAANTCCCTCTCAATTGTCACAATGGATTGTTCACAAAATGATATATTCAGATTTTGTCAGCTTGCTCATGAAACCTTAATGCGGCTAGCACATGGCATATAGGTTGCGAGTTTATGTGGTGGAAAAAAGTATTAGAGGCATTTATGTTGAATTTGATTGAAATGTTGACGACAGAACTATCTAAATTTGATGGAAATGTTGCTAAAGGAGATGAGAAATTGCATATTAGAATTCAGGCTATGGATTTGTTCTT
The DNA here is from genome assembly GCA_963454935.2 of Ilex paraguariensis. Lineage (NCBI taxonomy): Eukaryota > Viridiplantae > Streptophyta > Magnoliopsida > Aquifoliales > Aquifoliaceae > Ilex > Ilex paraguariensis. The sequence goes on along the minus strand of CAUOFW020010390.1, from coordinate 830,209 downwards.
GAAATCTTTCATGATAAATTATTTCATTTTTCCATTCTTTTCTGTGCTTTTCATAAGTTAAATGTGTTATATTTCTTCTTCTTTGAGCCTTTTGTGAGTAGCAATATAAGTAACTCAGTTTAGTGATAGTTAGTTGTATTCATTGCTTGATTGAGCCTTTTGGGAACTTTACCCTATCTCAGCTGCACATGGATTTATAGGAAATAAAACTCTTGAACAAAGAGAGCAAGTTTTTAAGGTTACAGGTTGCATCTTGGTATCTTTGGTCTAGCTTAGGTGATCCTGTTAGAGTTCAAATTCAACATGATATCACTTAGTGAGATTTTTTCAATTAAAACATATTTTTTTCCCCATTGTTGTGCAAATGTTCCCAAAAAATTGCCCAGGCAGCTCATCGGGCATTGCTTGGTCAGTTGCTAATGATTGGCGATGGGTGAAATAGAGGCGTTCTTTGCATTTTTTTTACTTGATCTTTTTTTTGTTTCACAGTGCCTTCAGGCATGGTTAATAACTAGTGTTATTGTATTTTTTAATGTAATTATTTTTCATATAAAAAATCATTAATGTTCCTTCTCTATCTAAAGAAGGTGATAAAATTTCAACTCTTTATCATATTGCTTTTTTTTTTNTTTTAAGGATCGACGAATCAAATGATATTTCTGTTCCAATTTGTTCCGGTGATATTTCTTTCTCTCAGATCTGAGGTAAAAATTATACTGGCAAATTAGACTTTGAGGTCGAATCATTTTTATTTGATTGAGTGTTGTGCGGTGTGTTTTATTTCTCTTTGATTATTCACGGTGTTTGATCAGAAATTTAGATCGGTGTTCGGTCGATCTTTCTAGCTCTTATATTTCCGTGTAAGACATGTTTCTCTCTTTGTTAACAATTGCTATGCATTTCTATATGTATATATCTTTCTAGATGTATACATCTCTAACTTTAGGCTCGGAAGCGAACCAATAGTCGCTGGAATTATACCTTCAAGCATATTATTTGTGCCATTGACCTCTGCCAATTCGAGAGATAGCACCGACGAACCACCAGCGATAGGTAATCTTTGTGCCTCCTTCCCTTTCTCATCTCTCCATCTTTCCTCCCTTTTCTCCCTCAAGCAAATCTCATACACACTCCCCACGACACCACAATCATTCTCCCCACCCTCCACCTGTTTGAGAAAATGCATGAGAGGATTTAGTAGTACTCTCCTGGCTATCCCATACCATTAATTTGTGGCATGCCATAAGGCATCATAGGTGGTGGAGTAGTGCCATAGTAGCCTGTACCACCAGCAATCTTAGCCAAAGCTGCTTGGGCTTGCATCCAATTACTTCCATACTGCCTACAGTTCACCTTGGTACAATTACTGATTAGGTTTATGATTTAGCAATTGTAGAAAATATTCAATGCTCATCAACAGTTTGTTCCTTTAAGAGGTGTATGTTAATGTACTTTATATTTGAATTTCCTCTCACTTTCTTTATAAACTCTATGCTATTATCCCTCTCATATCTACTCTCTCATGCATTTTCCCTCTCAATTGTCACAATGGATTGTTCACAAAATGATATATTCAGATTTTGTCAGCTTGCTCATGAAACCTTAATGCGGCTAGCACATGGCATATAGGTTGCGAGTTTATGTGGTGGAAAAAAGTATTAGAGGCATTTATGTTGAATTTGATTGAAATGTTGACGACAGAACTATCTAAATTTGATGGAAATGTTGCTAAAGGAGATGAGAAATTGCATATTAGAATTCAGGCTATGGATTTGTTCTTGAAATCTTTCATGATAAATTATTTCATTTTTCCATTCTTTTCTGTGCTTTTCATAAGTTAAATGTGTTATATTTCTTCTTCTTTGAGCCTTTTGTGAGTAGCAATATAAGTAACTCAGTTTAGTGATAGTTAGTTGTATTCATTGCTTGATTGAGCCTTTTGGGAACTTTACCCTATCTCAGCTGCACATGGATTTATAGGAAATAAAACTCTTGAACAAAGAGAGCAAGTTTTTAAGGTTACAGGTTGCATCTTGGTATCTTTGGTCTAGCTTAGGTGATCCTGTTAGAGTTCAAATTCAACATGATATCACTTAGTGAGATTTTTTCTATTAAAACATATTTTTTTCCCCATTGTTGTGCAAATGTTCCCAAAAAATTGCCCAGGCAACTCATCGGGCATTGCTTGGTCAGTTGCTAATGATTGGCGATGGGTGAAATAGAGGCGTTCTTTGCATTTTTTTTACTTGATCTTTTTTTTGTTTCACAGTGCCTTCAGGCATGGTTAATAACTAGTGTTATTGTATTTTTTAATGTAATTATTTTTCATATAAAAAATCATTAATGTTCCTTCTCTATCTAAAGAAGGTGATAAAATTTCAACTCTTTATCATATTGCTTTTTTTTTTNATTATTGGGGCAGGAGAAGGCACAAGCACAACAAGCCATTTCATCAAAACTGACTTGCTTGCTAGTTGTTATTGTTTGTGTTTGCTACTTCCTACTGTTGTTTATTTGCTATTAATACTTATTTGCTACCGCGTTTGTTGTATTATGGAAATATAGTTGGCCTATAATTTGAAAATTTGGAGTTTGCATGAATATTTAATGGTGTATGTAATGGAGATAAAAAGGTGATTAACCTGGTACAGATACAATGTTAAACAGGTTAAATAAGTTGTGTTATATGTGTTAACTCAAACACGACTCGTATATTAAACAAATTAAATTGGTTGGGTTTGAATAACCTATTTAATAGTAAGGTCAAGTTAAGATAGGTTAAGATAGGACAACTCAGCACAATTAATTAAATGTGTCAAGTTAGGGTTTGGGGTTTTTCGATATGAAGCCAAAACAAACCCGACATGATTAGCCCAACACAACATGTTTTGACACCCCAACTTTATCTACGGTTTAAATTTTGAAAATTTAAATAAAATTAATATTCTATTATTATCTTTCACTCTCTCCCTCTATTTTTTCTCTCAAACTTGTTCTATCTCCCCTCTCTCTTCACGATTACTCTTTCTCTCTCTCCCTCCTTAGAAGGGTGGCATTAGGTGTACACTTCTCGGTCTCGATAGGGCTTAATCAAGAACCTAAATCAACTTCGATGTGTTTTTCCTTCCTCCATAAAAATGATTTCTTCTTTGGCCATAGCTAATTAATTTCAAAATCAAATTAGGGCTTAGTATTTTCGGTTTTGGGATTATTCAAGGAAGAAAAAAATTAAAATAGTTGAATTTCTTATTGTTGGAGATAACCCAATGAAGCTGAATTAGAGCTTCCTAATGATTCCGGGGAAGAAGCACAAGATTCCGGCGACCGAAAAACTAAATCAACGTCGAAGAGCTCTTCCTGCCTCCTCCACAACAACTGAATGTTGGAAAGGTATGAATTGAAATCCCTAAATTTTTTAAATTTAAAAAAAATTAAGATTTTCCGCATTAATGACTTCTTAGTTTCCAACATTAATAGATAGATTCTTGAGAATTAACGCCAAACAAGTAGGCCCTGTTTTTTTGTTTCCAAAATCCTTCTGAACTCTCCGTCTTCCTTTTCTTCAAGTGTTTTGCGTCTTTTTGCTGTCAGATGAACTTTTCTCCAAATAGTTTTAAAAATAAGACTTTTATCCTATTAAGTTCCTTCCTATAGAGGTACCGGCCACCCTACTGCCCCCCCCCCCCCCCCCCCCCCCCCCCCCCCCC